>JAODUO010000172.1:357500-365000 GCA_025642075.2 Ridgeia piscesae | reverse complement strand
ACATATATGCTTATATCAGTTTGTAAACAAAGAAAACAATGTAATTACTTTCAAATTACACTAAAATTCATTTCTGTAAAGTTGGGCAAGCACAAATGTTATATTTTTGTAGCAATGGCAACCACAAATATATCACCGCTACACGTGCTACTCCAAATTCCTTCTAGTAATTACGGTTATTTAACAAGTTCTTTGGACTTTTTCCCGCAACACCTGCATGCCATGTGGTTTGTAAGTAAGTGATCAATTAGTTGAGTCTGCGGTCGATTGTGATGTAAAATGTTAATTTGCTAACCACAACGCCTCGCGTCCACCACTTCCGATAGTCGTTAGTTTTCCTGACACGTACCATATTATTCAATGTTGGTCGTGTCCATTAACATCATAGGCGGTGCAAAACCAAGTTCCTGTTCGTATATGTGAGGCGAGCTTTCAAATATCAAACAAATCGGTTTTTGGTGGGATGTATTTATACGAGGGAGAGTGTGTAAGGTATTCTGTGGAAGCCACGTTTAATCATGTCTTGCTATCTAATTTGATTTATGTTCGTAGAAAGTAACAACGTTGGTGGGTATACATGCATACTGAGTGGCATAGATATAACGGTTAAGGTCAAAACATCATTAAATAAAACGTATTTCTAAGTTGGTCAGTTTAGAGTGTGCACGCGGGGGTGTGCATTATCAACACAAACACGTTTAAAGGCTGCTTAAACATGGTAGATACCGGCAAAAAATTATGAGAAATTAATATATGACCATGTCGTTACCATGTTTCTCTACAGAAAGTGTTCCCTGAATTAAGCCTCACGGTCCACGAGACCTATATCCTGCGGACTCCCAGGACCGAGCTGTCTCCGCGGTCTTGTAGTTTCTTGCACAAGAACGGTTCATTGAAATCCACGACCGATAGTAAACCTAGATTGTTTGCTAACTATTGTGCACTGTATTTGCTGCTACTGACATTATGTAATTATCGCCCCGTTTGTAGCCGTCGACCCCAAAACCCAGCGGCACAACCCCGCGACTCGAGTGCAGTTTGATAAGCTCACGATAGTCCATCTACTCCGGAGCATGTTAGCGATGTAGGTCACGATCCAATATAGACAAGGTCTATGTATTATCCGTTCTCCCAGGTTCAGTGTTATCACATTGGTTTGGATAATGCGGATGATTCTTGACAAAGCTGTCGGTAAATATTCGCCGACAGTCAGACGCATATCCTGGGCTCATAATGCATGCATGAAGCACAAATATTGAGAATATTGATGAGAACTGTGCAACGAATGGGAAGGTGGATGACTGATGTCCACATTTTGTAACACACAATGCACAGGTGGCTAACAATTAGTACTTGCAATTGGATAGCACGTGATTGTTGAGTGTTAGTGTTAAGGGGGGGTGTATATTACAATTGAGAACATGATTTATTACAGCGGAGATTTGTCATACTTGTGGACGTCACAATGGAAAGGGTCTGACCGAGGCCCCTGCCCCTGTCTTGCCCCGAGGCGTCATTAGACATGCCGCGACGATGGCATCAGCCCACGCCGACTGCTGGAATGATGTTTTCGGGCACAAAAACAACCTGTATTTGGTGGCTGATGTCATCACGTGCGCCAGGCGATAACTGCAGACCACAGGATGAACTAAAGAGTTTCCTCTGCGAAACTCGAGCGGTGTGTCCGTGGTGCACAACATCTCAGTAGTCGCCGGGTACACAAGGGTAACCGTTTTCCTAGTAACACACGTGTCCGATATAACAGGCCCACTTATATCATCGTTGGCAGCGTGCCATGATTGTTTACAGCTGTGTCGGTATCGCGTCAGTCAAACAATAACAACGGGAATAATAACATTTTAAACAACTGTTTAAAAAACTACAGCTGTGCAAGTCACGTGTGACTCTGCACCTATTTGCCACCAAGGTGCAAGATTAATAGATGGTTGTTCTTTGTCTTGTCGACCACTCTACGTCGGGTGTTATCGGTACATATCGGATGTCGTCGGTGACAGTCGCCGATCTTCGATGATTTCCGGCGGTTCTATGACCATCAATTATGTTGTGTCGGATGTTAGGTTATCCGCGTATAACTTATGCATTCATCTCGTGCAATGGCGTCATGCTGATTAATGTGTTTGCCGTGCACTGGCATGTTACGTAGGATACTTCAATAACGTGCACGCCAAACGCTACAGGTGCACCAAAAGAAAAAGAAACAACCAAATGAATCATAAGTGATACCCGCATGTGTTATGGCTACATAACCCTACAGCTAACGTATGATGCATAATGCATATTTTTGTATAGCTAGAAGAATGTATCAGTTTCCTTAAATCGTTCTCGTGGTATTTGCTATGTCAATTGCGTGTCAGCAATGACAACACTGAATACCTTACGGTTATTTGCATACACTATCAGGTTACTTCAGCTGCATATTATGCTCCGCCCACCTACCCTTAACACATTTGCATCGCCTACCAATCAAAATTAATTAAAAGCATATATAAGACCGTGTTTCTAAATATGGCCTGCTACGTAGCGATCCGTTTGCCATTTCAGTAACGTCATTTGCCAGTTTGTATATTAACGATGGATTGCGCGGCGAGTCATAATACGATCTAGTGGCAGTTTAAACAATCACAGAGCAAACTAATCATGCGGGGCAATGCACTGGGCTCCAACGGTCGCCTGTGTGTTCTAACAGTCGTATAGCCCAGATTTGTTCAGAGCAGCGGGTCAGACGGCGGCAATAGAAAAACGTCCACTTACGACCCATGACCATATCAACAACCAACTAAAGTCAGAGCACTTTATAATTCGCCCCTTGACAGCATCTCGCCTGCTCCTGGAAGAATTCAGCCGCAAATGCTGTTCGACAGCTATTCTTTCACACGCATTCTATAGCGATGTATGTTACACATCCATACAGTTGAGTTAACTGAAGCAAAATTATGAAATTACACCAAGAGAGTTCGATTACGGATCGTTTCGACTGCGAGTCCGACATTTTAAAACAACACAATGCGCCCCACTAAGAACCCGTTGAACTTCGCCTACTGTCGTTGACTTGTCTTGTGCAGATTTACTGACGCGACATTTGGTGTTTGGAGGGCGTACACGGTCCCGGTCATAGGGCACTGCTACACAGCGTTTCCAGCAGAGTTGTGTAAAACTCCCCACACGTGGCCACTCATTCGGTTGTGTACGTGGCCCGCACAGTGTGCTTTGCGAGTGTTTACTGCAATGCTTCCGTTTGTCCGTTTGGCCCCTGGGGATATCCGGTGTTCAGTCCTATTGAGCCTAGGTTAAAAACACGTAGGATAGTGTTTTTTCCCTAACACACATCAGACATACTACACATTCTGAACACAAGCCAGTGGTATGTCCACGGTCATGCAATGGCACCTGGAAAAATAGACCGGGTGGAATTAAGTTTGTTGAGCGACTGTGTAGAATTGGTGTAATCAACTCACACGACGGTAAACACAGAGCATTGTGACCACTCGTATCCACAGGCCGGCGGTCGAACGAGATCAGTCAAGTTATATCGGGACCACTATTCGTCTTAACACTGGAAACAGTCCTCCTGGATGTAGCTGAAAGTTGGACAGTTACGTAGCAGCTAGACTAGAAGACACTGGCAAAGTCACACAACCAGTTTCATGGCTGTGTCCAAACCTTGATTCTGTTAGCCTTAGGCACAATTCATTTTGAAAGTTAACCAAGACTAACTAACTCAAACTGTTCAAAATTAAGTATAAGTAACCTCACACGGCTATCAGATGAACTAAACTAATTTAACTTTCCAAACTGTTAAGTTAAATTAGCAGTTACCTTTTATTCAACTAACAATTAAATTAACAATTTATTTAAATTAAGTTAAATTAAATTACAAATTAATATATCATTTCAAATATCACATAGTATTTAATAAGCAATGTAGCACTACGAAGTTAAGAAAATGATCATGGGTCACGTGAACACAATGAAGTCCCAAGTCCAGGGAGTCACTACGCCTAAGACGATACTCACTATTTTATATAGCAATTCCCAAGCAAGATAACAAGTCACACAAGAAGCCACTATCAGGTCGGTGAGGTTTTTATAACTGTCCCATGGGATTTCATAATGAGGGATTATTTATAGAAAACAACCTGGCAATCATCACAACTAATGTGAACTAATAGTAATTGATACCCAATTAAACAGTGTAGAGGCCTATCGATCTTAAAAACAAAACCATTGCAGCTTACATATTCTCATCAAAGTCTAAATGCCAACCAGCCATCTCTATAACAGTAGGCTCAGTTACTTTGTGATTGATGACGCATACACTTTGATAGTGTTCCGTTTCCTTTTGTTAAAAAAAGTAGCCAGACCTCCGGTTTCTGCGCAGGGGTTTTTCCTGCGCAGTGGGCGGTGGTCAACAGAAAGTGCTCGCCTCGTGTACGCAACTAAAGGCACGCTGTGGAATATTACTCGGAAGTCGTGTCATCCACAATGTAATACAGAAGGAGGTAAACTTGCAGCCTTGTGAGTGTGATGACACTGTAATGGAGGGGCACGACCTACATAGAACATCACGGCACGCGAACTATGAAGGTACAATAATAAGAAGATCCGTTGTTAAAGAGGTCTACTTTATGCACGTGAGAACAATGTAGTACAAATGAGATCTCCCGCCCATGTATGTTTTAACAACCGATCTGATCAACTGATCCGTGCGGCCCGGTGCCGTTATCGGCGCCATTCGTTGTTGACATCGATGTGCAGCCGCGTGGAACGGCGGCGTTCACAATGCATGTAGCACGTTAGGCGAGGCTTTTCTCCGGGAGCGTGGGGTTGAGGAGGTGGTCACGCATGAGACGTGGCCTCCAGGACCGTGAACGTCAGTCGGTCAATACGCTGTGACGCATGAATGTCATGCACATTGAAGACGGGTCGAAATAGACTTGGACAGTAGCGCAGGTGACGACAACGGAAGCTTTGGCGGATATGCGCTGGACGAAAGGATACGAATGTGTACGCAAGTACATGATTGTCACCCGTCGGCACTACTTCGGCATTAAAACCCTAGCCAATATCACACATGAATACATGTTCACAAGTAGCTACTGCTTGCCTTGGGGTCATTTAGTACAGATGACACGGTTTGGCTAGATAAATCGACCAGAAAATTATAGGCCCTAGAGCAGTAAGTATTATACAAATAGAGTTCTACCTACCAAGTCCCCAGTGGTATTACCAAGTCTTTTAAGACACTAGCAGATAATATATCCCAGCAGCAAATGTTAGTGTGACAGTACTTATTCAGTGTACCTAAAAGGAAAGTCCTGGTTAATAAGTGACGTTAGATATATGACTTATCGTGGACAGTTTGGGTTGATTTCGGAAGTATCATAGCGTGACCCCGGATTCCACTTACAGTAACGATACCCCATAATTAACCCCTTCCTATCGCTTCTAATTACGGACGACAAGACGCTTAAGGGTGTGGTTGCCAACAGTGGGTATGAGACGCTTCGGGGCTACATTGTTGATCGTAGGTGAAATTCTTACTCGCTTATCGAACCCCGCAAGTCACGATTACAAGCTGACCGGATACTCCGTTAGAGGTTATACGTTATTTATAAAGTAGATTACGTTCACCCTGAATCATGGTCATACCAGTGATACACGGCGATGCCTATTCCGAATGTCTCTACAGATTACAGTAAGTTATTTGCGTTTGGGTTTTCGCTGACACTCATGTTTGGCAGCGGTGATTCCGTGAGCCACTAACGTACGTGTACTTGTCACTTTATGGCCCATTGACGACCAGCATGGCGAAACAAACAGCCGTGTCGTAACTCTGGGTCGTGTGACCCAAAAACAACGTGTTAGGTTTTTCATGCGATTCTATGATTAAACAAATGAAGGCAGGGTAATGTAAAGCGCCATGGAGTCCACTGACATGGTATGTCTGTTCCCCCGAACACCAATCCTGCTTCTACATGAACAATTCAGCCATGCTGCAGATACAACGCGAATGCCAGTCATTCATATGCAACACTATCACCGCTGTTTCCATCAGCACGACAGCGTTCTAACCACCTCTATATGTAAATAAACATACCGACAGGATGACAGGTAGAAGAACACGGTGACAGGTAGAAGAACACGATGACAGGTAGAAGAACACGATGACAGGTAGAAGAAGAAGTCAGTTACCCGACGACACTCACTTTGGTTGATCTCCCACGGTTCCCGTCGCTTTGTGCGTCTTCCCTCCCCGTCCTCCCCGTCGACCGTCATGTTCCCGGGTCGGGTCGACTGCTCCCCTTCCCCGTCGCTGGTTCCCAAGTAGACCCCGAGTGTGACCGTCGTCACGATGACGACTATCAGCAGCCCTACGAGCAGTAACAATCGTGTGCGTCGCTCCACCATCTGTGCTGTCGTGTTTTCTCATTCACTGTGTGTCGCCAGTCGTCTAATCGCGTATTTATAACCCGCAGGCAGAAAACGGTTGTTAAATCCGCATGAGTCGTCACTGACGCCGCCCGCGGGCTGCGGCCGAACTAACACGTACCGTAAACTGCCGCATGAGTGGCGCGTCGTGCAATTTATTACAACCACCGAAATGCTCGTGTTAGGAATCGCTTATTATTGGGTATAGAGTACGTTGTTGATAGTATTGATCTGATTTGTCATAGTTGGTTGTGGTGACATAGTAGATCAATGGCTAGGGCTTCGGACGCTCGGTGAAGAGAACCCAGATTCAAATCTTGTGCTGTCGTGTCAAACCTGGGGCAAGTTTGTTCACTCTACATTGCTCCAGTTCACTCAATTGTATGCATGAATACTTGGCTATAGGCAACGATAGATGTATGTGTATTGGTAGACTTCGCCTATTAATAGCAGTATGGCTGGATGCTTCCCAGATAAGTCGAGACTATGTTCGATTGAACAGGTTTGTCAGGGAGTAAAATCTTGAGGACTGTATACTGCGCTATATGAGAACTTTACTTTTACTTTTACGCAAACAAGAGAGAGTGTGCACAACTGCACATGCGTGCGTGTCTGTTGTAAGGAAACACCTTACAGGGCTGTAGCGGTGGTGACAGTGATATTGTGGGGTGTCAATAATGTCTGAAGAGTGCACGGTGTCGTGCCTGTGTCACTGTTGTCGCTCGAGAACACCTGAACTGTGACAGCGACACTCGACAGTAACGTCGTGGCTGCTGCTGATGTGGTCGTAGTGACAGTGACAGTGACGGCGACGGCGACGGCGACGGCGACGGCGACGGCGACGGCGACGGCGACGGCGACGGCGACGGCGACGGCGACGGCGACGGCGACGGCGACGGCGACGGCGACGGCGACGGCGACGGCGACGGCGACGGCGACGGCGACCCTGGCAACGTATGGTCAGGGTCTGTGTCGATAAATATCGTGTCGTTTGTCTTCAGCGCACACATTTAAGCTGAGTTTGAAATAATCCGTTCAGCGATTTATGCC
>JAODUO010000172.1:332500-355000 GCA_025642075.2 Ridgeia piscesae | reverse complement strand
CTCATAACCACAGTTTTAATAATGGATATTTGGCGTTCTACAGTAAACAGTTTTAAAATGTATTCAATAATGGAACTGTCTAAGATGGACGGGCGACAGTTAATTCGCCAAAATCCTCTATACTTCTGTTAACTGGAGTCTTGTGTTTCTGTCTCGGATGAAAACATTATTAAATGTCATAACTTAGATTGTGAGTGAATCTAACCATGACTAGTCGTTTCAAGTTTAATTGGCGGATAAAATTGTGATTGACAACATCTAGTGTGTTGTACTTAATAAATAATAATTATATCACAGAATGGAATTGTTTACATCATTGGATTTACGCATTAAGTCGGTCTAAAGTGATCGTTACTCGCATAATTGAACTAAAACGCGGACCGCCGCCCTACCTGATGCCACCACATGGGCTACACCTAGGTAGGGCCTATTGTTAAAACTAACCATCATCATCGTTCTTAACCTTGGCGCATTTCTCACTTACCCTGTGGCATAGATAGGCTAATTATAGGGAAAGAAAGGATTGGGAAACTTGCAATCCGTCATAAACCAACCAAACCAAACCAAACCATTCGTATCGAGGGCACTGGCGTAATCTGTCTGTAGCAAGTCAACGTGGTCTTTTCATAAAGTCATTTTTATGCATGCTTATTTCTTCAAATAAGAACAACATATGAGCTGTAGTTTTATTACATAAGTTCTTGAAGGCCTGGAGCAGAATGGACTGTTGCAATCACAACATACAAACAGTAACTGATGTCATCAACTGATAACAAATTCAACGCCGACACAATACGCAGATAACATATAGTTAGTAATATCCTCAAACAACAACTAACAAAATGACTATTCTATCACATATCAAAATGTCAACATAACATGTTTAAACTAATAAATGAGTTTTTTATTTCACACAATAAACTTATATTCATTATACTACATGTTACTTTGCACATAGAGCTCTATAGAAAGTGTAATATGTTAACAACTAATCTAATAAAATGTATTTTAAATGTTGCAACAGTGCTATATTTTAAGAATTTTTAATGGAAGTTTTTCTCCATATTTACGGAGCTACAAAACGGATGTAGTCACGAGTAGTTTCACTACCAGTTGTTACTCATTAGTACATAGTGATCAGTAAACAAATAACAACATCCGAACTTGAAGACATAACAACACTTACGCACAACGCTTATAAAACAACACACCGCAAAGTATCATCCGTGTAGCCAACTAGACGTAGGTCTCCTGGCGGAATGTAGGTCATGTACGCTCTACAACTTCCGGGTTCATAGACCCAATAATAGAATTTACGCAGGCCCAATAATAGTAGGCTACTTACGCAGTTCCGTTTGATGTCGTCGGCCGCTGTTGATTGTACAATGCGTAATTTCTTTTCAGCCATTTGTACATGGTAAACAACCCTAGTACATCCAACATTACTTAGGGGCTTGAACCTGGTGGATATGGCTGGGGTTGAGCCAGAGTCTCAGCACGCCATTGTTGAACTTGATATCAGGAGGTGAGGGTTAAGCATTTCCCCGATTCAGTCGGGATGGGGTGTAGTGTTGAAGATTATTCGCGGTTGGAAGTAGGACAGTGTTCACGGTTAGACGGGGTAGTGTTGAACAGTGTTCACGGTTAGACGGGGTAGTGTTGAACAGTTTTCACGGTTAGACGGGGTAGTGTTGAACAGTTTTCAAGGTTAGACGGGGTAGTGTTGAACAGTGTTCACGGTTAGACGGGGTAGTGTTGAACAGTTTTCAAGGTTAGACGGGGTAGTGTTGAACAGTTTTCAAGGTTAGACGGGGTAGTGTTGAACAGTGTTCACGGTTAGACGGGGTAGTGTTGAACAGTTTTCACGGTTAGACGGGGTAGTGTTGAACAGTTTTCAAGGTTAGACGGGGTAGTGTTGAACAGTGTTCACGGTTAGACGGGGTAGTGTTGAACAGTTTTCACGGTTAGACGGGGTAGTGTTGAACAGTTTTCAAGGTTAGACGGGGTAGTGTTGAACAGTGTTCACGGTTAGACGGGGTAGTGTTGAACAGTTTTCAAGGTTAGACGGGGTAGTGTTGAACAGTTTTCAAGGTTAGACGGGGTAGTGTTGAACAGTTTTCAAGGTTAGACGGGGTAGTGTTGAACAGTGTTCACGGTTAGACGGGGTAGTGTTGAACAGTTTTCACGGTTAGACGGGGTAGTGTTTAACAGTTTTCACGGTTAGATGGGGTAGTGTTGAACAGTTTTCACGGTTAAACGGGGTAGTGTTGAACAGTTTTCAAGGTTAGTCGGGGTAGTGTTGAACAGTTTTTACGGTTAGACGGGGTAGTCTCGAACAGTTTTCATGGTTAGACGGTGTAGTGTTGAACTGTTTTCACAGTTAGACTGGGTAGTGTTGAACAGTTTTCACGGTTAGACTGGGTAGTGTTGAACAGTTTTCACGGTTAAACGGGGTAGTGTTGAATCCATATATATATATATATATATATATATATATATATATATATATATATATATATATAGGAAATAAGAAAGACGTCAAGTATTACAGACCGATATGTTTACTATCAAACATCAATAAAGCACTCACGAAAGTACTAACGAAAAGGCTAGAGAAGACACTCGACGAAAACCAGCCACGAGAGCAAGCTGGGTTCAGAAGCGGATACTCAACAACAGACCACATCCACGTCGTAAACCAACTGAAGGATAAGTGCAGAGAATATAATACCCCACTCTGCATCGCATTCGTCGAGTATGAGAAAGCCTTCGACTCAGTGCAAACTCTAGCAGTACTGACCTCGCTTCAAGAACAGGGGATAAAAGATGTGTACATCGATCTCCTGAAGGAAATCTATACCATCAGCTCGATGACAGTCCACCTACACAAAGAAAGCAACAGAATCAACAGCATGAGAGTGAGATATCATATCGCCCAAGCTGTTTATGGCAGCACTCGAAAGCATATTCCGACGATTGACTTGTGAAACCAGAGGTTTGAAATTAGACGGCGAATATCTTAGTTATCTTCGCTTCGCCGACGACATACTCATATGCGCTCATACACCACATGAAACACAACAAATGCTACGGGAATTAGCTGATGAAAGTAAAAATCAGGGTTTGAAGATGAACAAGTCGAAGACAAAGGTAATGATGGAAAACGACACACCAATATAATTATGTCAACAACAACACTCAGATCGAGAACGTTGGAAGCTACATCTACTTGGGACATAGATACAACACCAGAGATAAAATCCAAGAGAAGGATATTCAAAGAAGAATCACGGCCGGATGGCAGCATTCGCGAAGCACCGCGACATCTTCAAGGATATAATTGGAACATGCTTGAAGAGACAAATCTACAACTCATGCGTACTTCCAACAATGACATACGGTGCGGAAACATGGACACTCACCACCCAAGCAAAGAACAAGCTAGCTGCCGCACAAACAAAGATGGAAAGGGGTAAAACATCACATACCAGGACAGATAAACAAAAAATCTAGGTAAGAGAAAAGACAGAGGTCGCAGATATGATTGAACAAGTCAGAAGACGGAAGCGGACATTGGCAGGGCACGTCAGCAAGATACGAGATAACCGATGGACACTGCGTATCACCACCAGGAAACTAAATAGAGGAAGGCCGGCGAGACGGTGGTGAGACGAACTAGACGACTCCTGGAAGGGTATACCATCTGGCAGAAGGTAGCGCACGATAGGCAGATGTGGAACAGCATGCTGAGGCCTTTGCCCACCACGGGAGACTACGGCTGCACGGTGACCCGGCTGGCGCCTCTGGTTTCTCCGACTGCCGCACAAGTAGCCGAACATGTAACAGAAGCAACTAGTAGTCGCTAGTAGTGTGTCAGACTCCCACTTGACTTAGTGGTCCCGCCCGGCTTCATTTCTCCCAGCAAAGAGCCGAATGTGCAAACAAAAGATAATAGGGTACGTGTGTCCCAACGATTGTCACAGCAGGTTATTCGTGACCGTGTGAAAGAACATCAGCCAACGTGAAACAGTGACTGCCACGACTGATGAACATAGTCGCTAATATTGTATGCTATGTTATCCGTTTGGTGGGTAAGTTCCTCGTCGATACGGCATGTCCCAGATCCGGAGTCCGCATACACGAGACCCTGTCTTCCCGGACAACAACGTCACCCAGCGACCACCAACGCGTCGGTGAAGCAGGAAGCGAGCTAGCCTCGAATGGAATGTATTCACAAATGCAATTCCTAAGCAATGTCGTAATTAGTAAGACTAACCAGAATAGAATATTAAATTTTATTCAAATATGCTGAATTGTTCAAACTCAGCCTAGTAAATGGATGATATAATTTGCAATTGTGTACTTGCCTTTTACAGACTGGATCGTTCTAGCCGCCTTTGGGGCCTGTATTAAATAAGCCAACAGATATGCTAAGATTCCGACACGCTGATGGCGGGAGAGCTGCAGGGACACAACATACCGTCGCCACCTGCTTGGTACGCAAACAACGTCTTTAGATTTGGTAATTGAATTGTTGTTGTCGTTTTCGTCTGATTTCCGGAATCTGGTTGTTCCTTCAGTGACGTCACTGTTGGGCTATAGCGGGAGTGGTGTTGGCCCGGGTGAGTGTTCCTAGGTGCTTAGAACTGGCTGTGTAGGATGATTTCCCATAAGACCTATTTTGTTTGGAATTTCTTCATAATAAAAAAATAATAATAATAGTTACTATACTCATAAACGCAATAAATGCTATATGTGCAGGGTTATTGTGAACTAGAACTGGAAAGTACAGATCCCTGAATCTAAGTTCATATACACAAATTCATATACACAAATAATTTGGATCAGTAGTCTAGTGTTCGGCAGACACGCATACACCTATACATGCCTTTGAAACAGGATGTGTATATTACGGTCACACACAAAATACAACAAAGAACTGCTTAAACTTAAGTAATACACTTTTGCAACTGTTTCATTTTGGCGACAGAGCGTCTTTGAGCGTACACACACTAACCTATCTAAGGAGCAACACAAACAACACGACGTACACTTAGCCTCGTCTCAATGACCACAGTATCAGCTGTCATTGGTTACCGCTACAGGCAGACCAATGCAGCAGTTCATATCAGAACATACCCCAAGGTGGCGCCACCTAGACTAAAACGTAACTAACTATAAATGACTACCATTGTGTTTATTGAATCACATCGTCGATTGGCTGATCAGAGCCAACGATCCAATAATCCGAATGAACATTTATAGAAAAAGAGCGAACATCGGCGACTTGGTCAGTGAGTCAGTCCCAGTGGTTACCCTAATTACGGGGAATCAGTCAACCCCGATACAGCGGGAATCAGTCAACTCCGATACAGCGGGAATCAATCAGCTCCGATACACCGAGAGTCAGTTAAATCCGATACAGCGGGAATCAGTCAACTCCGATACAGCGGAATCAGTCAACTCCAATTCATCGGGAATTAGTCAATTCCGATACACCGGGAGTCAGCCAACTCAGATACAGCGGGAATCAGTCAACTCCGATACAACGGGAATCAGTCAACTCCGATACAGCGATAATCAATAAATTCCGATACACCAGGAATCAGTCAACTCCGATACACCGGGAATCAGTCAACTCCGATACACCGGGAATCAGTCAACTCCGATACACCGGGAATCAGTCAACTCCACTACACCGGGAATCAGTCAACTCCACTACACCGGGAATCGGACTACTCCGATACACCGGGAAGACGGTTGTAGCAGGACGACAAACTGCAGCGGCTTCATTCCCAGTCAGTGTCTTCTCCTGTCGCGATGTCCAGTGTTGTGTGGGGCGATATGATATGCGAGAGTGGTGTCGTTGGGGGTGGTATGGCATGGTATAATACGGTGAGGTATAGTAATGATACGTGTTTGATATGGAATGTTTCCCTCACTGGCGCGGGAACGAACATTATTTTGGGAGGCTGAAAACCACTGGAACTTCAGCACCAAACCGAAATACAACACACTTCTGCGCGATAGATACATGCCGCCATACGTCACGATACGATACGTGTCGCGATAGTCTACATTTACTAGAATGGGACAATAACACTAAAACACTCGTTTTTATATATGAGGTGCAAACTGCATGCGCGCATTGTAAACAGATTAGTGTATACAATTGTACACATATTAGAATTAGATAATATACACTTGCCACATGTTGTAACGCGACATGTTATGATACATGAGTGTTCTCTAAAATAAACGTCCACACTACACTGGACATCGCGACAGGAGAAGATACTGACTGGGAATGAAGCCGCTGCAGTTTGTCGTCCTGCTACAACCGTCTTCCCGGTGTATCGGAGTTGACTGATTCCCGATGTATCGGAGTTGACTGATTCCCGGTGTATCGGAGTTGACTGATTCCCGGTGTATCGGAGTTGACTGATTCCCGGTATATCGGATTTGACTGATTCCCGGTGTATCGGAGTTGACTGATTTCCCGGTGTATCGGATTTGACTGATTCCCGGTGTATCGGAGTTGACTGATTCCCTATGTATCGGAGTTGACTGATTCCCGGTGTATCGGAGTTGACTGATTCCCGATGTATCGGATTTGACTGATTCCCGGTGTATCGGAGTTGATTGATTCCCGGTGTATCGGAGTTGACTGATTCCCGGTGTATCGGAGTTGACCGAGTCCCGGTGTATCGGAGTTGACTGATTCCCGGTGTATCGGAGTTGACTGATTCCCGATGTATCGGATTTGACTGATTCCCTGTGTATCGGAGTTGATTGATTCCCGGTGTATCGGAGTTGACTGATTCCCGGTGTATCGGAGTTGACCGAGTCCCGGTGAATCGGAGTTGACTGATTCCCGATGTATCGGAGTTGACTGATTCCGGTGTATCGGAGTTGACTGATTCCCGGTGTATTGGAATTGACTGATTCCCGGTGTATCGGATTTGACTGATTGCCGGTGTATCGGAGTTGACCGATTCCCGGTGTATCGGAGTTGACTGAGTCACGGTGTAACGGAGTTGACTGATTCCCGATGTATCGGAGTTGACTGATTCCCGGTGTATCGGAGTTGACTGATTCCCGGTGTATCGGAGTTGACTGATTCCCGGTGTATCGGAGTTGACTGATTCCCGGTGTATCGGAGTTGACTGATTCCCGGTGTATCGGAGTTGACTGATTCCCGGTGTATCGGAGTTGACTGATTCCCGCCGTATCGGCGTTGACTGATTCCCGGTGTATCGGACTTGACTGATTCCCGGTGTATTGGAGTTGACTGTTTTGCCTGCCGCTACCGTGTTTTGCTGTATAACGCGGTACGGATGATGTGTATCGTATATCGTACCATATGGTGTGTATCGTGATACACAAATACACCGGTGTATCGTTTCGGCACTACTCGGCGTAACGTCTGCGTTTGAAATAACCTTGTATATAAATGCTACCTGTGCAAACGATATGTAGAGGTATCTATTTCTTAGAATTTGCTGTTTGTGTGAAATATCGGAACATTATTTTCTCTAACATTAAACAAAGATATGGTTATTTGGTACACTACTGTTTAATCGTAATACAAGATGCACAACATTCCTGCATTTAAGCATCTGTTTTTAAGCATTTATTTTCTGTATCGAGTTCCAGTGACCACAGGATTAACTCAATTTACCCATCGTTTTGTTGTTGTGTGTTTCGGAAAGGATATATCTGGCGTCGTTTCAGTTATGGCAACTAAATCGACACCCGTCACGAGCGTGGATCCTCCATGCCGCAGTGCCGTCAGTTTGTCGGCACCCACACTACTTACCCCGGGACAGCCGCGCGTCACTCACAGTCGCCGGCCTCGGCTCTTGTTGACGCTGTTTATGTCTTGTGTCTTAGACAACATGTCGCGTTGTGAAGGGGGACATGTTAAAAGTCGAACAGAATGACAATAATACAGAATGGCACTTTGTTCATATATACGCAATTAAATAATTTAAATTAAGCTCACTGTAGGAAAATGATTCATTTTATTAATCGAATATGAATGTTTCGAGCTAATCGATATGATTTATATGATATCCGGTCTAGTTGCTCAGGCAGAAAAGGCGAAAATGGAAGCTTGGATTGCACGCACGATAATTATAAATGGTAATTATAACATTTAAAAATTATCGTATCAACTGCGAACATCACAAGATGCAGATCATTCACAGAGCGAAACATTACCCCCTCTACCGTGCTGTAGGCCTACGATGGAATATGACAATATTGAAATGAGAACAAAATGACACAATTTGCCGACATTTCCGCCGTCTAGTTGGTCCCGCCACGTTGGCTGTTCGACACAGGTCGCGTCTAGTGCTGTATACACGTCGACAGACCAGCTTGATTTAACATGTTTGCGCCTTCGCAGCACGAAGTCTGAGCTCACCCACTTGAGCGGGTACTTGGTGACCCTGGCGGGTTTGTGGCTAAACAGTGGGAATAATAAAGTCCTACTTGAAGGGGGAGTGCGCTGCCATTAATACTGCCGTCGTAATAAGAATATGATCAGCATCGGAAGCGTTCTGATGTGGTTGGCTAGGCACGGATGACGAGGTCATCATAACGCTGACGCATCCCGGCTTGCTGAAGATGCGTGCCCGTGACGTCATAAATGTCTACCTAACCAGCCATGTCAACTGTGTCAGTGCTGCCGCGACAGTTCACGCCGACAGCCACCCTTCCTGGTAACTATATCAGTTACAACGTACACTCTTAGTCAAATCATATACACATTATTTGTTTTAAATCAGTCAATACGAAAACTGACAATCTTCAAACGAAACAAACAATGTGCACAGGTTGCTATTTATCTGAATCATCTTTAACCAGGATGTGTCTATTTAATGTGCTGGTTATACACACACGACAAACACTAAATAACTGAATTCAAGTAAACACTGTGATCAGCCACTAAGACACGTCCCTGGGTAGATCTTTCTCCCTCCACGGGACTAGTTTACGTGCGAATGAACAGTCAACTCGTCCGATGTGCCATTGTAGTGTCAAACAGAACCACTGAGATAAGGCAGCGAATACTACAACAGACTCACACCTGTGATAAAGAAGGAGGATACAGTATAATGTCACCTTTATATCTGCTATTCAGGAAAAATGTCAGTTTATTAGTAATAAATGTACTATGATAGTACAAAAATATTAAGATACAACATCAGTTGGTTTCAGAAATATGTAATTAATTCAATATCGTGTAGTATAAACAGTAACTGCTCGCAAGTCTGGCAATCGACAATCCACCTTTACATTGATATGCAACTCGCAACAATTAACGCGCAGGTCCAATAATTACATACACCGTACTATGTCACTTTTAAGTGGACACGTCATCGTCTAATTAAGAAAAATGAAACTAGCAAAAAAACTACAAATACACATTTGTAAAACGTCGTACATCTTACATTAGGTATGAGTGCATGTTCGAGCGTGTTGACTGTGTATGCGTGTGCCTACTTCCTTTGTAGACCTAGGCACGTTAAAACTAAGTAAAATATTGGTTTATCTCAATAGGAATGTTCTAATCCCGCGTGATGTAACATAAACTTGGCATAACATTGGACAAACAGACACACTCGCAAAACCCTCTTCGTGCATTTTCGACACATTTACAACTCGGGATGCTATTGGGGTTTACTTATCTCACGGAAATGCATACGTGTATCCCCACGACGTCAGGGTCACGAGACGACGTCATGGTCACGAGGCGACGTCATGGTGACGAGACGACGTCATGGTGACGAGGCCTAACGGGGAAGAGAGGTCAAGAACTTCACAAGTATTTAGGATGGTGCCTCTGACGTCGAAATGTTCCCACATCCACAATTAATCCGGTTAAACGTCCCGGATGTGTTCATCATAAAGGAAACGATTAGATAATAAACGACTTGGGTTTGTGGGCTGGCGGTGACGTGATTTACGCGTTAGGACAGATGAGTGATCGCTGCAGGGGTAGCCCACTGCTGGCCGTGGACAACCTCCCGGACTGTCGGCGTCTGACTCCACGCGCCGTCATTGTTTAGTCCCTCGCAGACCGCCGCGTTATTGTCAACTGAAAGGATTCAAGAACATTGAGCTCTCTACTATGCGACACAACACAAAAGAATGTGTTTTAGCCACCGGACTGATCCGGAAATTATGATGAGACCGTAATAATACAGTTCAGATGAAAGTCGTTGAAAATATTGATGAAAGTGTGTTTTCGCTACTAAAGATACGGAGAAATTAGAGGTTACAATGTAACTTAAAGGGATACTCCAGTCAGTGAGAGGTTCACATAATTAACTTGCATATGTATACTATATTGGTTGTGCCTAGTAACTGCGCACAAAGATCGTTAATAAACAATTAGTTATAGTTTAATGGTATCAAAAATATGCCATTTTAGATTCAGGGCGCTGCCATCTTGAGACTTATGCGCCAGTGATGTAAGCCAAATCGTTTACGTCACTGGCGCATTGTTGTAAAAGGCGAGGATTGGCGGAATCTTCGCTAATAATTGTGATTGTGACGTAAGCAACCCGCGACGTATTGGATACATCAAATACCATTGGACAGACATAGGATGTTTGAACGTGCATGCGCCAGTGACGTACGCGGTTTACGTCACTGGCGCACAAGCCTCAAGATGGCAGCGCCCTAGATCCAACATGGAGTGTTCCTTAACGATCTTTGTACACAATTACTATGTACAACCAATATATTATACATATGTACGCAAATGGTGTGAATATCTCACTGATTGGAGTATCCCTTTAATGAAGTATATTTTAGATTTAATTTCAAAAAGTATTCAAACGGGCAGATTGCAACACATATACGAATTAAATAACTTACTAATTATGAACATTCTGGCAGCGTGAATTACGTTTAAACAACAATTAATATACACCTCAGAAGGATGCACATCGCCGCTCTACATGTGGCTTGCGATACAAACACGTGATAAACCTACATCTCCGACTTCGCATTTTTCTGCTTTTATTTTATTATTATTATGTCTTGTGAAAAAAAATACCTCCAAGCGGGTCTAGGCAGGAAATAAATAGATCCTGGTAATGTGTCATTGTTTCGTTGGGAAGACGTGCTTCCGAGTTCACGGGAATCAGAGGGGAGGGGCACAGAACGGGGCTTAACGAGAAATCAATGGTAGAAGTTTCGTAACATTGACGGAGCATGACATGACTCTCTGGACGCCAGCGTGCACAGAACTTTCGTGCCGAGGAACACCTCCCTGCTGGTGCGGACAACGCTTGGATTACATGGCTCTGCACACAGGTTGGCCAGTCGAGACCCGAATAATGTGACTGTGGCGCTAGACAGAGCACGCTCCATCTCTTGGTCTGGAGCTGATGGAGAGTGCATGCTCTGTGATAATATATATATATATATATATATATATATATATATATATATATATATATATATATATATATATATATATATATATATATATATATAAAAACATACATACATTACATGGCCAATAGTATCGCCGTCAACTGTGCCAAATACTGGCAGCAAATCATTAAGACTGGTGGAACGACCCGAAATCGTAGTCGGGTCTTGACAGTCACGTGACAACACATTGCTGGGATTCTATAAGCATCGTGGCACAGGGCATGTTTTAAGCGTTTTAACAATGCTGTCATCAACGTGTCACTGGTGGCTGGTTCCCTTGGTTAATTCCATTGCACCCAGGCGTATACAGTTAGCGTCGTTTTGTTTCTGACTTGCAAGGAAGAATTAAACATGTGACAGTCCGGAATGTCACATACCGAGTTCGATCAATTAGGTACTGTAAAATCCATAAAAAACACATTGAATGCCAAATGTGAGAATCATTCATGAATGACTCATTTAGCTGGACTTTTTCTTTCTTATTGTTTCAATGAGTTGTTTTTGTAACTACTAGTTACCTAGTTCATCAGTGTTTTCTGGATTTGGATCGACATGTTGTTATGCCTATGTGTATAATATTGTAGTAATGTATTAATAGTAAAACATTTAGCCTATCTTCCATAACATATCTATGTCGCTATGTTAATGTTGAAGGGAATAATACTCGGTTTTTCGTTATAATTATAATCCGCTCATCAGATATTTGTCAATTTTATTTGTCGACATAGTCACATTTTATTTGTCGACATAGTCACTAACATAATCAGTATATGTATTAAACACGAGCTCAAGAATCCTAACTACTTAAATTGCTATACTTCTATCTTGCCTTAGACGCTAGTAATTGTAGATAAGACACACAATCCCGTAATGACGCACTGAAGTTGAGCCGTCTCTATTTTTTCTTAATGCTCTTTTTAGCCGACGGTCTCTTCTGTGGCGCCCTCTTGTGACCACCGAGTGCAACTCCGGCACAGAGGTTGGTTGTGTGCTGAACAACTGAAAGGAAATACAAGTTGGAGTTAGACTAGACAGAGGCGTTGACATATATATGTATAAATTAATTGGGACATTCGGAACACACAAAGAACGTCAGAATAAAATAAACCCAGAATGGGCCCAGCTTTTAGTTCCTCGTAGTTTTACACACTGGATAATTAACAACATGCACAACTACAAAGAATGGGAATTTAAATGAAGTCCCTTCTCACTTCCCGCAAACTATAATTTTACATATCCACCACGTGACCTCTTACATAGCAACGAGTCCGTCAAGCTAATACAAAATGGATGCCGAACAAGTGGAGCGTTCGGATATTCAATCGTGTATTTTGTTTTACATTATTGCCTCAAACATTAATGTTTTATGCTGACACGGAAGCGCACGGACAAGTTCTTTAAAGTGACAACTGAGTCAACTGTGTAGGAAGGTTTGATTTAGCAAATGTAACGCTACCACAATTAACACCCTGTTAACGTGGCAAGGCTTGGCAAACGTCACGTCACAGACGTCTGCATAATATATTATGTCCCAATTTATCAACTGTTTATGGAACCCAGTCTGGTGTGACGTCACAACAGTAGTTGGTCTGTTGAGGCGTCACACTCGTCTGTTCAGTCGGCACATTGTCAACCAAGAAATGTTGGTACTTACGGAGACAGCCATACACGCACACATGCTCGTTCAGAAAGTGGTGCTGATGTATTAGTGCGCGAAACAAAATAGTGCAAGTGTTTTAGTATGCAGAACAATTGTGTTGTCGTATTAGTGCAAGTGTAGGTATTAGTCCAGGCTCGGTTGGCAGGGAATGGCGATCTTATGTTTACTTTTACACCTATGTTTACCCATACAACATATATAAATACATATATGTCTACGTTGCCATGTTTATTAGTATAAATGGTTGTTTTAAATGGTAATAATGGAGACATTCGAATAAGTGGCTAACTAGGGGAAGTCATTCTAGGGTAATTGTAACAAACTCTAGACATCAATAAACGACACAGAAACACAATAAATAGGTTCTTTCATTTACGAAAGAAACGGTTCCATTCTAGTATTTTAATTTCACTGAATGGCAACACGCACTTTTACATTATGTTCCTTTCTATGTAGTGTAATCGAAAACATGTTTTGCCAGTTCAAAAAGATTTTGTCAATAGCGTCACATAATCATTTTCTTAACTTTGACCGTATAAGATCAACCGTCCTTCAGACACGTGGCTGTATTAGAACCTCCGGTTCAAATCCGTTTTTGTCATACGCATGCGCCTGGACCAGCCGAAGCACTTGTGGTGACTGTTATAATTACAAATGTAGTGACTGCAAGTTAATATCCACCAAATGAAACGCGTGTGTTAATAACCCAACACTTCATATAAGTATCGTATACATAAATAATCTACGACTGACACTCCGGTACCGCTCTGCCAAGTTGCAACATTAGACATAAACTTAATTCCAAACTGTAGACGTATCACATTCTCCTTATTACACCTTCTTCCTTCTCTGTGAAATTAGCGAAACGATTTGCTAACAATCGAAATAATGCTTCTACCACAAGTTGGTATAATGCATATATTAATAGCAACAATAACAACAACAACAATAAATACTTGCATGCGTCACAACAAGACGACCTGTGCGAGTCTCAACTCAGCAGGATCTAATCTACGTCTTCATCAATATAGAAACACATAGTACCATTGATGAAAGAGAAAACACGATACCTCAGCGTAGTAAGCACGCATGTAGGGAGAACACTGAAGAACCTCGTCTCCAACGCTCTCAACGATCCGTCGCAAACACAAACGTAACTAGTTAATAAATCAATCAATCAATAAATAAACAAACAAATAATAGTAACTCATACTGAAGCCGCGATTACATGCTTGTTAATAAGATTGTCATACGCGGTGCAAGGTGTCTAACTTGTGCAAATAGCTTCATACAGAAGAAATCCTATCGAAATTAAACGACATCATGACAGAGCCTGACGTAATCCGTGACGCAACATGGCGCTAGTTAGTATGAACAATGCGCGTTTTCAGCCAATCAGTACCAGATCCGGTTAGTCACATGATCAAGGAATGTTGCTTGTAGAACCAGACATAAGGTAACAAATAATTAAATGCGCCGCAATTAGGACGCTGCCTTACCCTAGTGCATCAATATGACAATCGCTTTAACTGAATCATATTTCATATGTATTCGAAAGGTAATTTTGATATACTTTTGAAATTTTGCCCAACAATTATTCTCAAATATGTTCCAGAATGTTTATTTGCAAACGGCTTTCAAGATTTCATTCTGTTTCGTCTGTTCTGGTTCGAGTTGAGATTGCAGGGACGGATTTTCTGTTCCCGATGTCCCGGTACTTATAGCTCCCGGGGATAAGGCAGCGCCCGTGACAAGCCCAGTGGCCACGACGGCACGGGTGGACCCCCTTCGCCGTTGCTCAAGCCGCTTACGAGCCGTGTCTGACATATACGCTGATGGGCTGACCGTTGGTAGAGGCGTAAGACCCTTACCAAGCGTAGCAATGCTGCTGGCGCCAGGTGGCACTTTCTCGGTGCTAGATTTGCGTCGGTCCGTCATCAAGGAACGCAGCTGCTCAAACGTCGACTTCCGCTCCGTGCCAGTCTTGAGTAACTGGCGCCGCCCGTTCGTCGCCACAGTTTGGTCTTCGCTCACGTCCTGCGGGCGACGACCGGAAGTGAGCAGGTAACGGAAATCGGCATCAGTTGACGACATCGACAGCGAAATGTCCGTGTTTGTAGAACCGTCGGCAAACATCGGTGCTTTCTGGGTGCGATTCTCACAATTCAGTTCCACGGAAGACGCCGACGTTGTGACGGGGGCCTCACTGACGCCGTCCCCGTTCGTTGCGTTCCCGCCTTTCGTGGCGGCGTCACGCGGGTTGATGGGCGGGGTCGCAGGGGGCGTGGAGCTGTCGGGTAACGATGACGTCACCAATAGGTCGGCCAATCCCAGCCGCTTTTTCCGCGCTAACGAACGATGCAACTGTTTGCCGGACAACTCAGACCCTCTCCCGGAAGTGTCGATCGACGACGAGTCGATCGCCTCCTGTCGGACGACTCCAGACTTGCCCGAGTGCGAGCGTCCGTCCGCCATGATGGCGGCAGTGATGACGGCTGTCGGCGGCTGCTGCTGCTCCAGGCGATGTCGCACCGTCTTCAGCTTCGTGATGCACTCGGCCATCTTGCCCCCGACGGTCACTGCCTCCGTGCACACGGCCTTGTCCTCAGTCTCGGCCGGCGGCGGCGTGCACGTGCCCGTCGTGTGTGTCTCCACGCCGCTCGTGTTTGTCGCAGACTCGACCGTGCACAGGATGGACGACGCACCACCGCCGCCACCGCCGCCACCGCCGCCGCCGAGAAACGTACTGCGCCTGGCATCAGGCCGCGCGAACGACGCCGCCGAGAAGAGACTCTCGTGGAACGAGAATCTCGTCTCGGCGCTCGGCGAGAAGCGCGGACTCTGCGTGGGCGTCGACGGCGGCGGTGGCGCCGTCTGGTGGCCGTCGTCGTCGCTCGTCTCATGCGAATCCTCGTCGATGCTCGCAAGGCGCGGGATCGTCGTCGTCGTGACGTCAGCGGCCGGCTTGAGCGGCACGGTGGGGCGTCCGACCGACTGGAAGGTGTCGACGGGTTCACGTAGTTCACCCCGCGTCACCGACACGGCCTTGTCGCGTCGCGGCACGAGCACTGGGGACGAGGCGCGATGCACGATGGGAGTGGCTGGCGGAGGCGACGTGTGCCGCGTCGCCATGACGACCGCAGGCGTGCACGTGCCGCGCGTCACGCGACACGTGCTCGCCGCGATCGACGACCGGTAGGCGGCGGTGATGTCGACGGTCGTCGCGGTCTGTTTGTCGGCCGTCAGGATGTTCTCTGTCGACACGTTCTTGTTGACGAACAACACGTGGCGGGTCGAAGTCTCCTTGTCGATGTAGTTCACGTGCGACATGCCCGTGCCAGTAGTTGCCATCTTCGTCCGCTTCATCTGCGTGGCGCTGTCGGCCAGCGCCACCTGTCGTGTTGCCGTGGCGACCGAGGCTGTCTTCTGCCCCTCCGTCATCGACTCGTTGTCTCGTGTAGGCGTGTGCACGGGGGAGCACGCGCTGTCCACGTACTGCACGCTGCCCATGCTCGTGCCGACCTCGCGCACGAACCGGATGGGTGACGCCGCCCGGTCGACGTACGACCGCTCCGGGCGACAGCTGGTGGCACCGTCTTGTGTCGCCACATTTGATACGAACGGACTGGACGCGCGGTCGGCAACGGGCACTCGCAACGGCGAACATTGACGACTGCACACGGTAACTTCCGGTGTGGCACTGGACGCGTCGGTGAACTGTCGTAGTGGAGTGTTCGTTTGCGCCTCTGTGATGTCGAATATCGTAGTAGCGACCGATTTTTCCGCCGTTCTAGTTGGGTGTCCGCCAGATCCACGCGACACAGAACGCGGTCGTTTCAACATGCCAAAGTCGGCCGTTTCAGCACGAGCCAATGTGGCGACATCTACCGACGTATTGTGATCCGTCGATGTAGCTTCGTTGGCCGTTGTCGTTGTTGCTGTGCACGTGGCCTGGTCATGCGCAATCATGAATCGTTGCATAGATGTCGCATCGTCAGCTGTCGTCGTTGTCTCTGTACATGTAGTCTGGTCATGCGCAGTTACACACCGGTTCATAGATGTTGCTTCATCGGCTGTCGTCTTTTCCGTGGTACACGTAGCCTGGTCATGCGCAGTTACAGATCGGTTCATAGATGTTGCTTCATCGGCTGTCGTCTTTTCCGTGGTACACGTAGCCTGGTCATGCGCAGTTACAGATCTGTTCATAGATGTTGCTTCATCGGCTGTCGTCTTTTCCGTGGTACACGTAGCCTGGTCATGCGCAGTTACAGATCGGGTCATAGATGTCGCATCGTGGACTGTCGTCGTTGTCTCTGTACAGGTAGCCTGGTCATGCGCTGTGACACACCGTTGCATCGACGTTTCTTGCGTCACCATCGACGCGCGCTTAGTGACTTCCGGTTGTTCAGCCTCGGTGCCACAGGCTATCTCGGCAGTGGAGATCTTCTCCTGAATTGTCTTCGTCGTGGCCGAAACACTTTGGTCGATGGGCGCATACGTTGTATCGTGATACAGCGCGGTCGACGCATTGGTCCCCGTGTGACGTTGTATTGTGTTCGGTAGAAGAGACACCCCGACCAAGCTGAGTGACGTCTGGGTGATGACATCACACGTTATCCGGTCGGTCGGGTCATTGACAGTTCCGTTCGCTTCGGCCGGCTTCGGCCTTGCTACACCGGACACCTTTGCTACATCGGACACAACCTGTGCCAGCAAGCCGGTGTCATTGTCTAGTAGTTCAATATCGTGGTCTAACACGGAAGCATCATCATGCGTCACCGGATGTGTGTCAACATCTGCGTCTGTACTGATCATCTCGCCAACGATGCTGCTATTGACAGGTGACGTCACAGTTTCTAGGCGTTCTTGCACAACTGCGAATGAAGCCGCTGTCGATTTATCCGACGTCGGCACACTGTCGGTGGCGACACCTACACTCACACAAGTAGCGTTGTCGGTGAATGTCGCTCGTCCGCATAGTTCTACCAAACCGGAAGTGTCGGTGTATTCTTCTGACAGTTCCACGCGGTTGGTCTCCGTGGCCTGTTCAGTCGTGCTGTTTTGGCGGGTGTTTGTGAACTGGTCCGCCATCGACTCCCTCGTGGGTGTTACCTGCTGGTGTTGCTCCGCCGTCACAAATGAGTCCGTTCGAGTGTGGCGTCTACCGACGTCCGTGCCAGCTGTCATCGGGTCCGTCTCTTCGGACGTTGACGATGGTGTTACCAAGAAGATATCACACTCATCGATTCGTGCTGGGCTCGTTGCACGGTCTTCAATGAGCGGACATTCCGTCTGCGTCATCTCATCGGTAACAGAGTCACGTGGTTTAAGCGCGTCGATGTTCACTTGCGCCACGACGACATCGTCCGTCTGAACGTAGGCGTCAACGATGCGCGCGAAGAAATAATCCCTGTCGCAGTTGGCTGACTCTTTGAGCAATTTCTCACGCGCACTCTCCTCCACATTGTTCACTTCCGGTTTCTCATCCTTCTCCTTTTCTCCTGCTCCCTTTTCCTCTTCCTCTTCCTCGTCGTCGCCGGAAGTTACCGATTCGTCTTCGCTCGTTTCCTCTTCCTCCTCTTCCTCCTCTTCCTCCTCCTCGTCACTGGCTTCGTCGTCGTTGATCACGATGACCATGGGCCGGGCTTCGATCTCGTCGTCGTCAGCCACACAGGCGGCCAACGAGCCGAGCTTGACCCTGGCCGGAACCACCTTGACACGCTGCTGGATGCTGGCCGGCAGCTGTTGCAGCTTGCCCCCGAGCAACACCTCGAGACGCTCCTCCATCTCGCGCTTCAGCAGCAGCATCTCGACACTGTTGTTCTTCAGCACGATGTCCGTCAACTTACACGTCGTCGCCATGTCGTCGATGCTCTCCTTCAAGTGGGCCTTCTCCTTGAGGAAGGCGACTGTGTCCTCACCGTACACCTCGTACAGGTCCTTGTGACACCACAACGACACTCAGTATGACACCACGTACAGGTCCTTGTGACACCACAACGACACTCAATATGACACCACGTACAGGTCCTTATGACACCACAACGACACTCAATATGACACCACGTACAGGTCCTTGTGACACCACATCGACACTAAGTATGACACTACGTACAGGTCCTTATGACACCACATCGACATTCAGTATGACACCACGTACAGGTCCTTGTGACACCACATCGACACTAAGTATGACACCACACACAGGTCCTTGTGACACCACAACGACACTCAGTATGACACCACGTACAGGTCCTTATGACACCACATCGACACTTAGTATGACGCCACGTAGAGGTCCTTATGACACCACATCGACACTCAGTATGACACCACGTACAGGTCCTTATGACACCACATCGACACTCAGTATGACACCACGTACAGGTCCTTATGACACAACATCGACACTCAGTATGACACCACGTACAGGTCCTTGTGACACCACATCGACACTCAGTATGACACCACGTACAGGTCCTTGTGACCCGACATCGACACTCAGTATGACACCACCTACAGGTTCTTGTGACACCACATCGACACTCAATATGACACCACGTACAGGTCCTTGTGACACCACAACGACACTCAGTATGACACCAAATACAGGTCCTTGTGACAACTCAACGACAGTCAGTATGACACCACGTACAGGTTCTTGTGACCACAATGACAGTCAGTATGACACGACGTACAGGCCCTTGTGACACCACAACGACAGTCAATATGAAACCACGTACAGGTTCTCGTGACCACAATGACAATCAGTATGACACCATGGCTCCGTTTTATTAACATTTGTATGAGCGTAAGTCCGATTTTTTGTTTATATCAATCAATTTTGCTTCGCGACCTTAACAGTGATCTTGTACATTGAAAACTGTCAACGGCACTGGGACACTGTCATTGGTGTGTCATAGAAATAGTGTTCTCGGTGATACAGCAATGGTTTGCATTTCGAAAGCATCCATGAATGTAAAAAGGGATTCTGTTCAATGGTTGATTTTTATGAGGTCATAATCTTAGAGAAACGGTCCCTGCAGGTCACACCACCAACACGTCAACAGCTTAGCGTGGGACATAACATACAGCTAACTGGTAGTCCCACAGGTCGCAGAATCCCTAAGCGACAGTGTGCGACACCACGTACTGCGGGAAACATATTGCTACAGTGACGCCACCTAGTAAAACTTGCATGAAAACCAATACTAGACATTATGCACGTAACAAACGCGTTACGTGTTTGACACTGCGGAGTCGTGAGATTACCCCTAGAGACAGGATGACAGATTTCAGTCGCATTGTGGATAAATGAACGGGTCTAACCATCATGGTTGTGTAACAGCGTGACTATAGGAGAACATTGCAGAACGTACCAGAAGGAGAAGTACGCGTAGATACTAACGTGTCAGATATTACATCTTTTCCTACCCTCTTCTCACGTCTTAATCTGGGGCAACTTTGTTAAATCATTTGCTATACCTGTGTTTTGATCAATCTTGACAACTAGTCTTAACTGGACACGAAAGTAGCGGCAGTGTCGTTACCTTCAGCAGCTGTCTCTCGTTACGACGGATGGCGGCGATCGACTCAATCGTCATGTCCCGGATCTGGTCCTCCGCCTTCTTGATCTGCTGCTCACACCTGGTGATGGCGTTCAGCTGCTGACGCACGCGCCCGATGCGGTCGTGACAGCGGGACGACAGCGTCTCGATGGCCCGACGGTGTTTACGAATACCGTCACCAAACGACGACACGTCGTGACCCTGCGACACGGCAGAGGGACAGTGAGACGGTCTCGACGAAAGGGCAAGGTACTGAGGACGGTATTGCATATGAACGTACATCGCACATATAAAAAACGAAATTCCTATCACTCTCAAATGACCTGATGGTATTACTGTCGTAAAATTTTGTTTTCGAAATAGCATATCCAATTTAGATCCTATTAAATGTTTATTTCATAGTGATTTGCAATGGACTACCAGTAAGCATAACATATGCATTTCAACCAATAAACATTTAATAGTATGGAACGTTTCATCAAAACCAAGAGCTCATCAGCGCACTCCATCATGACACTTGAAAGAAGAGACTACGTTGATAAAGTTGGATCATTTAAAAAAGCGTTATATCAGCAACGACACTATTCTTGAGACATAACCGCGACAGTGTTTATGTGGCACCTTCTGGTGTTACAAGTGTTAAGATGCTATTAAGGGAGCGAAATTGATGTGAGACTCAAAATTGAGATTATGAACTGATATGTGTGAGTGGAGAACTTGCCGCACCTTGTGTTGCTGGAAGGTACACAGCACACAGATGCACGCCTCGCACGGCTCGCAGAAGAACCGCACCACCTCGCCCGCATGTGCCTTACACTCAACGTCCTTCTCCACGTCCACGTCAAACAGGCTGTGCGCCTGCGTCACCCGCGTGTTCCGGTGCAGCTCGACGCATTTCCGGCACATCATCTTACTACAAGTAACGAAATTCACCTGCCGGTTATTTGAGAACGTACAATTAAACAACAAATTTGTTTTTTATTATTATTATTATAGCAGGAAAACGAAACAAAGGATATGCCAACTGCTTCCTAAGATTTATGTTCACATGTCATCTGTGAATTTATGCACGGCCGATATTGTTAAATCGTGTTACAATATCAATCGTCGCGACGCCATCCAATCAAAACACACTTTGCATGTGAGCAGCCAACCACAGTGCGCGTTACTTACCTACACTCGACACACTTGCTGACTGCGAGTCTGGCGGCAGTCGCCACCGTCGGCTGACAGATCTCGCACTGGGTCGTGAACGGTCGCCGCCGACTGACGACCTCGCCCAGGTTGGCGACGAGGAAGTTGTCCGGTAGACGGCGCACCCCGCCACTCGGTACCTCCGTCTTCTTCCGGCAGATGGAGCAGGTGATGGGCCGCGGGTAGAGCGTGTAGCTGCGGTGGAATACAACAGTGTCAGCAATTTGTTTACTTGACACTGGCGGGTCTGCCCACTGTGTTATTTAACAAGATTTAACAAGATTTAACAAGATTGCCATCTAGAGATTCAACTCTAGATGGCAGGTGGACTAGGAAGCCATTTGGCTTATCGAGAGTCCAACCTATCTATCTAAGTATACCCTGCCCTTCTTAGGTATATGTCGATTTTATTTTTAAATATATTAACACTACTAGCACCTACACAATCAGCTGATAATCTGTTCCATTCGTTTACTGTTCGTTGTGAAAATGAAAATTTTCTAATATCTAGTCTACACTGCTTCTTTGCTAATGTAACTCCATGTCCTCTAGTCCTTCTCTCTTCCTTGACTGTGAAAAAAATATTTCTGTCAATATTTTCATATCCATTAAATATTTTAAACA
>JAODUO010000172.1:317500-327500 GCA_025642075.2 Ridgeia piscesae | reverse complement strand
TCACCTCCCTCTCATCCACCTCCCTCTCATCCACCTCCCCCTCATTCACCTCCCTCTCATCCACCTCCCTCTCATTCACCTCCCTCTCATTCACCTCCCTCTCATCCACCTCCCTCTCATTCACCTCCCTCTCATTCACCTCCCTCTCATTCACCTCCCTCTCATTCACCTCCCTCTCATTCACCTCCCTCTCATTCACCTCCCTCTCATCCACCTCCCTCTCATCCACCTCCCTCTCATCCACCTCCCTCTCATCCACCTCCCTCTCATCCACCTCCCTCTCATTCAACTCCCTCTCATCCACCTCCCTCTCATCCACCTCCCTCTCATTCACCTCCCTCTCATCCACCTCCCTCTCATTCAACTCCCTCTCATCCACCCCCCTCTCATCCACCCCCTCTCATTCACCTCCCTCTCATCCACCTCCTCTCATCCATCTCCCTCTCATCCACCTCCTTCTCATCCACCCCCCTCTCATTCACCTCCCTCTCATTCACCTCCCTCTCATCCACCTCCCTCTCATTTACCTCCCTCTCATTCACCTCCCTCTCATTCACCTCCCTCTCATTCACCTCCCTCTCACCCACCTCCCTTTCATCCACCTCCCTCTCATTCACCTCCCTCTCATCCACCTCCCTCTCATCCACCCCCTCTCATTCAACTCCCTCTCATTCACCTCCCTTTCATTCACCTCCCTCTCATTCACCTCCCTCGCATCCACCTCCCTCTCATCCACCCCCTCTGATTCACCTCCCTCTCATTCACCTCCCTCTCATCCACCCCCTCTCATTCACCTCCCTCTCATCCACCTCCTTCTCATCCACCTGCCTTTCATCCACCTCCCTCTCATCCACCTCCCTTTCATCCACCTCCCTCTCATTCACCTCCCTCTCATTCACCTCCCTCTCATTCACCTCCCTCTCATCCACCTCCTTCTCATCCACCCCCTCTCATTCACCTCCCTCTCATCCACCTCCTTCTCATCCACCTCCCTTTCATCCACCTCCCTCTCATCCACCTCCCTTTCATCTACCTCCCTCTCATTCACCTCCCTTTCATCCACCTCTTTCTCATCCACCTCCCTTTCATCCACCTCCCTCTCATCCACCTCCCTTTCATCCACCTCCCTCTCATTCACCTCCCTCTCATTCACCTCCCTCTCATTCACCTCCCTCTCATTCACCTCCCTCTCATTCACCTCCCTCTCATCCACCCCCTCTGATTCACCTCCCTCTCATTCACCTCCCTCTCATTCACCTCCCTCTCATTCACCTCCCTCTCATCCACCTCCCTCTCATCCACCTCCCTCTCATCCACTTCCCTCTCATTCACCTCCTTCTCATCCACCTCCCTCTCATCCACCTCCCTCTCATCCACCTCCCTCTCATCCACCTCCCTCTCATTCACCTCCCTCTCATCCACCTCCCTCTCATCTACCTCCCTCTCATCCACCTCCCTCTCGTCCACCTCCCTCTCGTTCACCTCCCTCTCGTCCACCTCCCTCTCATCCACTTCCCTCTCATTCACCTCCCTCTCATCCACCTCCCTCTCATCCACCTCCCTCTCATCCACCTCCCTCTCATCCACTTCCCTCTCATCCACCTCCCTCTCATCCACCTCCCTCTCATTCAGCTCCCTCTCATCCACCTCCCTCTCATCCACCTCCCTCTCATCCACCTCCCTCTCATCCACCTCCCTCTCATTCACCTCCCTCTCATCCACCTCCCTCTCATCCACTTCCCTCTCATTCACCTCCCTCTCATCCACCTCCCTCTCATCCACCTCCCTCTCATCCACCTCCTTCTCATCCACCTCCCTCTCGTTCACCCCCCTCTCATTCACCTCCCTCTCATCCACCTTCCTCTCATTACCCCCCTTGCTGACTCACCTCGCTATCATTTCATGTTCGATGTTCCCACAGTTGAGGTACTCACCAGTCCCGTCCACCGCCCGCCCCGAAATGGGAGTCAGTTTGGGTCTGATCTGATAAATAGCAGTAAAGACGCTGCGGCGATACAGGTTGACGTCACCAATCTGGCTAATGGCCCCATCAATTACCCGACCAACAACTCATAATATCGCCCAGTTGGTGGCCCGACGGAAGTAGTCGCCACCCAGTGTAGGTCGTATCAGGCCGGGCGGAATGCACTACGCCGCGGGCAGAATGATACACGGAGAAGTGTTCGTCCTCGTATAAAAACACATGGAGTATGACTCACCATCAACTTAATTTATATGTTTTAGAGTAAATAATTGGTGCATCAACGAATGTCTACACAGCGTTATAGCTTCAACATTAATAGTTTTACTTTACGAAAGTTAGACATTTCTGTAAGTACAGTAATCGGACAACCCGAGGCTGGACACATTCCGTTTCATGCGAATACGGAGAAGCATGAAGATTAGATGGAATGGCCTTTTATATTTGGTATGATATTATAGTCTTCAAGGCACAAACAAGGGAAGATGAGATATATTTCGAAAAGAAAATGGAACTGAATGCTCGGAAAGAATAAAGGCAGCCACTGTCTCACGTGACCGCCAGAAGACGAATGAGTAGGTGAGTCGCATGGCAACAGGCTGTGAGGAACTTTCAACGAAAACCAGCAACTACAAGATGGAAGACATTATCCTAATCACTGGCACTTTTCTCGAATGTTATAAACCAGCCAATAAATAAGTGACTGTTCCTCCCCGACAACACCTCCCACGGGATGAGTAATTATGTTTGAGACGTTCATATGCTGCCAAATTGCCAAAAGAAACTTCATTTCTGTGCAGCATTGGAGTCACTATTCTTAAATATTATGTCAATGTTGCTGCTATTTTGTTAAAGGAACAAAAACTCCTAGAAAGGGACTGCCGTCTCAAGATCACTGGCTCTACTCTCGGGATTTGGGCCGGAAGTAAATCACTGGTCCGTCCCAACAATGTCACGGTGCCCGGCTCTCGCAGCGCGCCGCACACATCCATCGCTCCGAGAACCGATCATTTTTCATATTTCACGTGGCGGAGTTCGTCGTAACTTGTGCCAACTCTCGCCCACCGACGGCTGTCGGCGCGAGCCGCGATGTCGGTGGCTTTGAACGTGACCCCAGGCGCCGTAGGCTCGCAGGTTGGCGCTGCATGCAGCACAGTCAATGATCGGCTAAAGTTAGAATCCAATATGCCTCGGTATACTTACAGGGAATTCGCCAAATATGCTTCGGGGAATATACAGGTGTGTGTGTGTGTGTGTGTGTGTGTGTGTGTGTGTGTGTGCGTGTGCGTGTGCGTGTGCGCGTGCGCGTGCGCGTGCCCGTGCCCGTGCCCGTGCCCGTGCCCGTGCCCGTGCCCGTGCGCGTGCCTGCCTGCCTGCCTGCCTGCCTGCCTGCCTGCCTGCCTGCCTGCCTGCCTGCCTGCCTGCCTGCCTGCCTGCCTGCCTGCCTGCCTGCCTGCCTGCCTGCCTGCCTGCCTGCCTGCCTGCCTGCCTGCCTGCCTGCCTGCCTGCCTGCCTGCCTGCCTGCCTGCCTGCCTGCCTGCTCCTGCCTGCCTGCCTGCCTGCCTGCCTGCCTGCCTGCCTGCCTGCCTGCCTGCCTGCCTGCCTGCCTGCCTGCCTGCCTGCCTGCCTGCCTGCCTGCCTGCCTGCCTGCCTGCCTGCCTGCCTGCCTGCCTGCCTGCCTGCCTGCCTGCCTGCCTGCCTGCCTGCCTGCCTGCTCATATGTATGGTTGTGTGCGAGTGTACGTGCTGTGTATATTGGTGCGTGCGTGCGTTTATGGTTGTGTGCGTACGTGCGTGCGTGAGTGCGTGAGTGCGATCGGAATAGGAATGTCACAGAACGGTTAATCAGTGAAAACTTTATAAGGGTTGATTTATTATTTCTAATATACATATGAGTTTTAATCCGTCCTACACATATGTAGCGTAGCTGTACCATCCGTGCGAAGTGGCAGCGACGTGGCACGGACGCCATCCTTGAGGGAGAGGGAGAGCTTACCGATGTTGTTTCTGTCGCTACCTCCCACAGCCCGTTCACCTGGCTGGAGCCGACGCACCTGTGTCCGTCAACCACCTCGGACATCGGCACCTTCCCGTCCCGCCGAGCGTCCGACGGATGGAAACAGGTTATATTTATATCGGACGAGACAGCCAAGTTTGCAGTATTTGGTGAGCGCCGGTCTTAGTCGGCGTGTGGCAACAGGTTAGACCGTGTCTGTCTCACACCGTTCTCCGAGACGACTCACGGAGTAAGCACGCACACATCGCGGGGCGCGGTGGCGGTGTGGGTGTAATATCGAACTCGCAACCTCGAGATTCCTGATCGGGGCCCATTGCTGCCGGGTCGAAGCTTCGATATGTTTGTTTACTCCACTTTGCTTCAGTTCACACAGTTATTTATCGTGTAAACATATTCCAGGATATAAACACCGGTGTCTGTGAGCGAATGAGATATTTTATGGCAGTAATTAGCGCGCGCCCCCAGAACGCTGCCGAGATGAGTTGGAGATGGTGAGTGAAGGAACAAGACAGAGTTGAAGTATCCAGCGCGTTGCGCGGTCTTAAGGACAAGTCGTGTAACTGCTCTCAACTACAAGTCAGACATGTACTGAACTTACTCACACGTTGGAGGTGTCTAACTGTCTATTCAGTTAGATTCATTCGTTTGTTTATGAACTTAAACTTTCTCAGGAAGAACAATGTTCAATCCAGTGGCGAATTAGTTCCAGGTGAGAACGAAAAAGGCACTTCGTAGGCACACTGGAAGAACTACCAACAAACACCACCAGACCATCCCTATAAACAACCCCACAGATCATCCCTATAAACAATCCTACAGAGACATGAAAAAATGAAGGCCCAGAAACACCTGTCGGGGAGAAAAACAAAACAAAATGGAACATGTGTGTCACTGGTATATGCCTTCAGATATCAAACTCACCTAAGTAAAACGGGTGAACAGGTTCATCAAACCGATTGGCTAAAATAATAGCCCTTTTGGGGCCTACTGGTAGTCCAATTTTCACTTTTTCGTTCCATTTTCCATCTGATGCAGACAATTAAACGTTGCCGAAACATAACGAAGAATATTAACACATTTGACAGTAGACGAGATCTACCTAAATCGAGAAATTACTTCTAAGAAAATTATTGAATATACCTGAATGTCTTCTTAACACATCCATGGGTGAGAATACCAGTAGTATAGACGTAACATTACAGGTGATCTTATCGTAACAAATGAGTGACGTTATTACTATATGATCAATAATGACTTGAGATTTCAGCCCTCGTAGGATGGTCAAGCGGTGGACAGCGGTGGGACACGCCATGGAGCGAGCAGAACTAATGGCTGCCAGTGACGGCGGCACGTCGACAGACCCAGACAGAAAACGAAACACACATGTTGTGGTTACGAAACGACAAGTGATTGCACATATGGATAAACAGAAAAAGACTAAACTAGACGGATTGAGTGAGTCTTCCTCAAACCAGACGTGACGCTGAAAGAGCGGAATGCCAAGCGAACTTTGACGTGTCGACAAATACTGCGGGTAGCAAGCTGATGACAGAATTGGCGAAACGCCAACGATAATGTAAGGATTCATTTTTATATAAGATAATACGAATACTTTTGTTAGCTTACAGTCCTTTGTCTTCCAATACTTGTAAACTGTTTCACGTGTAGTTTGTATTATAGGAATACCGTCAACACCATTAATAAAACATGGATTAGCAAACACATATTTTGTTAGGACAGACAGGCCCTGTGATCACGCAATTGTAGTGTAAATACAGCGCACGTATACGAAAGGGATTATTTCGGATCCATAATTCGCGTCCCAAATTATAATTAAAAGAGCTTATTTTAGAGCTTTCAAATCTTCATAATGTACACAGTCATGTTAATATAATGATTTTGCGTAATGCTATGGTTTATTTCATTATAATTATGTTTTATTACTCACTAATAACCATTTACGGATAACACAGGTGGAACGAACCGCTCAAGAATGTCCGCGTACGCGGAGTAATTTGAGACACGAAATGAATTGTTTTTCGATATATTATCACGGTCAGTATAAACATAATTCTAATGAAATGAAATAGTTATATTTATTAATTACAAATTGTGTATATTAAAAGAGTTATATTATCAACGAATCCCGTTTCGTTGTAATGTGCATGGGACACGAAATAATCCCATTCGAGTCACAAAGAATATCTTCAAACACCTTTGTTATTACACTTGATGTGCATCCAAGTCAAATATCAGCTTTGCAGATTCCTTACTTGGGCGTAGGCTGTTGCTGCATTAAGAGGTGTCCACCGGGTGACAGTGGACCAAATGACAGAAGCATCGCTACCGATGGGCCACAGTGACGCAGCAATGTCGTTGTTAACAAGGTTGAAAGTTGTTCTGACATTTGCAATTTCTTAATGGCCGACTTGAATGTGACAGAAGGTAAAACAATGTAACTGTTGAAGCCTGTGATCTACATTATGTCAACCAATATTTCAGATGCATATGATGCAGTTATCAATAGAGCCTACACGCGGTCTTCTTTACAAATGTCAACCAAAGCCATCCAGGTAAGCTAAACTCTGAGAAGATCATACTATAATATTGCGTATTTGTGTTTACGCAAGTTGCGTAACTCCTTTGCTTTTGTCGTAAGTTGCAATTGTGTTACATAATATTATGTGTGCTATTGTTTGCGTGTCATCACGCGCCAGGGCGAGCTGTTGATTACATTAGTCCGTGGCTAGCGGGGAAGCTGTACGGAACTGCTATATCACGGAACTGCTATATCAGTAACATCCCCACTCAGACCCATAACACGCAGCTAATCGCATATAGCACTCAGCGGTTTGTATGTCTGCTACGAGGTATCAGACAAGTTGTTTGGCCGTCAGAAATAGAGCGGCCGCGAAGAGAACGCGTAAGTGTACGCGGGCATCAACTGGCGGAGTTATGACGGCGCCCGACGGCTGTGTAGGCGGGGAACAGCTGTCAGAGTGTCACATATCAAACGACGTCATCACCTTCACAGACGCGCACCTATTTGTAGACAGATATAACGTGTCACGCGGCAGTTGATTCACTGTGTCTGACTAGTGTTGGAGGCACCTGGTGTACACAGTCAGCATGCGGCGAATAATGTGTTGATAACATTATAGATAACTCTATGGTTGATTACGACGTGGTGTATCTTTTGTATTTCAAATTCTGACTAGCCCGTTTCACAAACTCTAGCGTTCAAAACTAGCTGGAATATAATAATAGGCATGCGGTTGTACACAAAACCACTGCCGACGTAACAATAAAACAATCGATACTGTACTTCGCAAATAAATGATTACCGGCGTTGTTTTATATCAGGGATATGTTATGTATAATAACAATGCAAATAGGTGCAATAACATCAACAACGGTGAATGCTGTAGCAATAACTAAAGTTGACTATTGACTATGTTTTAATGAGTGACCTGAATATGATTTTCGTGGAGATTATTTTGTGCAAATATAACATGTTATATTAAAACAAAAGTGACCATCAGCTGAAAACGTTTGTGTCCGCATACCGTTTATATCCGGTTATAAAATGTCAGCATAATTTAGTTAATCAAACATATAACTCAAATAGTCTACACGAGATCGTTTACGGTCGTTCGTGTGTACCTGCGCCGCGCAAGAAATGAGCAGCAAGAGGTCATAGTCAGCAGGAACCTCTGGCTCTAGCTTCATATCGGTGAAATGGTGTGTGGTCATTGACACAGAGTTCCTGGTGTCACCTCCACGGCCCACCTCGTATACTGTGAGACTTAAAACACCAGGAGAAGTAATTTTGCTTCCTAATCGTCTCCGTAGATACGTCATGGTGGCCAGTGACGTGTGTGGGCGAGTGACCACGCCTTAGGAGGTCCATCAGGTATCACGTTACTGGCCTCCTTCAAATAAACACATCGATATGACTGCTTCCACGTTAGCAAGCAGCCAGGTACTCGTAGTTTCACTGATGCTGAAGTTGAAAAGGCGTCACGTGTTTAAATAGAATCGCAACGTTCCTCATTCTGTGCCATGGTTAGTCTGTGAGAATCACAGTCTCCATATGTCCCAAACTTCTGCAGTGTTCTTCCATTCTCTCTCAGTTGTTCACATGCCCCACTTTCGAGAAGTTCCCACGCAGTCCGTCCATCTTATCTTTTGTCTTCACTCTTCTCCGTGTTCTTCTGGTTCATCGCAGCTCCCACTGCTGTCGCTACAGAGTCACTCGTCCACCCCGTCACTGGTGACTGGGTCGAACGGCTGCAGTCTCTTTCTGTTCGGAGAGCGACATTCTACTGACATGTTTCTTAGTCAACGTAGTGGTCTGTATTATATAACATACACATTATATCAGAATGCCACTGCCTAACAACAATAAAATAATGTTGTCATTATATTTAACAACCAGTTTGTTTATAGCGACCGCTGTGAGAGAGGCACACGATCACTATACATTTAACAAAATCTTATTTACATTTAACCAGACTGTCACATAAAGCAGTAACTCTGACGCCTGTTGAAAACGGGACAAATGAGTAACGAGTGTTCAACTGTTTTTCTATGTGAAACTAACTGCCCCGTACAAAGAAATGGCTGAGTGACATATTATAAACAGTATATAAGAGAACCAATAGCCTATACAAATAAAGTTATTATTAGACTGGGCAGAACTACAAAGAATCGGGCGTAAAGTTGGTGCATGTTCGCCTGAGCCTATATTTTTCCTAGTGTCAATCTTTTGAATATAAAATTATTAATTATTGATGCTTATTTTTTGTTTTTTCCAATGCGTCTATTTGTTTACGTATAATATTTAATGTCTAAGTCATGTCCACAGTACTGCGGTCTCGTGTGCATTCCAATTATGCTTGTGGACACCCATACTCGCAGCGACAATAGGAAGCACTTCCAACACACATATTACCAATTTATTCTGTGGCAGGCGAATAAATATTTGTTTTTGTATCCAACCTTTCAGCGCCTATTTCTGTGGGTAGTTGCGCCGTCAGAATAGACAAGGCGGTCAAGTATCACGCCTCCGTATCACGGTATCGGCGCCGGCGGATGCATCGGCGAACGCATCGTCTGCTAAATGAGACGGACATTTATCGGCGACAACAGAGGCAAGCCGTTGCCGACGTATACTTGATCAGCGACGATGGGTCTTGACGTAGGCAAGTGTGATGACAGATTGGCACAAAATATTAGGAAACGATCAAGTTTTCAGAATATGTCAAGTTGTCAATATAGTTTTGTACGCTTTCTCGGCCTGAAACTGATGACGATTTGTTAACTTTTAGTCATCCTATGGAGTTTAGAAATTACACACACATACATATATATATATATATATATATATATATATATATATATATATATATATATATATAATATGTTTGTTGCATGGCTCCACGCTCATATTACAGACACCGTCTAGTGAAGACATAGATAGAAAGATGAACCAGACAACTTGGCCGAGCGTGTCACCCTACTTGAACTCGTCGCCACCTTTAAAAGTAATCGACATCTTACCTTCCATAAGCATGTGATATATATGTCTAATAACGTATGACCTGGTGAGCGCAATAACTCTCACTGTCCATTGGAACAGCGAACTCTCTACTTAGTACGAGCCTCGGTGATAATATTGCAGGTTTTATGGGTGCCAGTCCACTGATGGTCGCAGGACGGAGAGCATAAGTGAGACGTGACCTCTGCCATTTGGCCACCACCGGTGGGTGGTTAGACTCGGCCACGGTGAGCGGAATCCACGTCATTAACTCTAACGGGCGCATCGCGGAAGTCTGCCGTGATAAATGCTGTGTCCACGCCATGCCCATACTGTGTCCACGCCATGCCCATACTGTGTCCACGCCATGCCCATACTGTGTCCACGCCATGCCCATACTGTGTCCACGCCATGCCCATACTGACTCCACGCCATGCCCATACTGTGTCCACGCCATGCCCAT
>JAODUO010000172.1:87500-312500 GCA_025642075.2 Ridgeia piscesae | reverse complement strand
ACAACACTGGAGGCTTTATCCCGTAGGGACATACGTTGCTATGGAGGATGCAGCGACACAGGGAAACACGTCTAAACATACAGTGTATATACACACACATACACACACACATACACACACATACACACATATACACACATACACACACATACACACACACATACACACACATACACACACATACACACACACATACACACACATACACACACACATACACACACATACACACACATACACACACATACACACACACACATATACACACATACACACACATACACACACATATACACACATATACACACACATATACACACACATACACACACATATACACACATACACACACATATACACACACATACATACACATATACACACATATACACACATATACACACACATACACATACATATACACACATACACACACATACACACATACACCCACATACACACACATACACACACATATACACACATATACACACATACACACACATATACACACACATACACACATATACACACATATATACACATACACACACATACACACACATACACACACATATACACACATACACACACATACACACACATACACACACATACACACACATACACACACATACACACACATACACACACACATACACACATACACACATATACACACACATACATACACATATACACACATATATACACACACATACATACACATATACACACATATATACACACACATATACACACACATACACACACACATATACACACACATACACACACATACACACACATACACACACTACACACACATACACATACACACACACACATACACATACACATACACATACACATACACATACACATACACATACACATACACATACACATACACATACACATACACATACACATACACATACACATACACACATACACACATACACACATACACACATACACACATACACACACATACACACATACACACATACACACACATACACACATATACACACATACATACACACACATACATACATACACACATATACACACATACATACACACACACATACATACACACATACACACATACACACATACACACATACACACACACATACACACATATGCACACACACATACACACACACCTATACACACATACACACACATATACACACATACACACACACATACACACATACACACATACACACATACACACATATACACACATATACACACATACACACATACACACATACACACACATACACACATACACACATACATACACATACACATACACATACACATACACATACACATACACATACACATACACATACACATACACATACACATACACATACACATACACATACACATACACATACATACACATACACACACATACACACACATACACACACATATACAAACATACATACACACATACACACACATACACATACACACACATATACACACACGCACGCACGCACGCACGCACGCACGCACGCACGCACGCACGCACGCACGCACGCACGCACGCACGCACGCACGCACACACACACACACACACACACACACACACACACACACACACACACACACACACACACGATATATTTAGCATTTATAAACCCAAGAAGCCAAGAAGGCTGCTGCGTGTTTTTTTATCCAGGCATCTTTCAACCCAGCCCAGATATTTGACGAGTCTTTCAAGTGAAGCATTCCACAGCCAGCCCTGGCGCGGGGCCAGTTCTACGTCCCTCGCTCAAAGGTATTTAACACCTCTGAAACCATCATAGTCCCGTCGGCAGACACATGCAACATTGCCTCACATCCTGTTCCGGGTTGCATTTGATTCAACCGGATATGTTGTTGTTATTCCGGGTCGAAAACACTACAATACAAGGTCTGATAGTCGGGTGTATCGAGGAACAGTTACTCACCTGAAGCGAATATCACCGCATCGTTAACCACAACTCTGGCAGCTGTCGGGCGGCGTGTCCGTAATTAGTGCAGCGTCGGGCACACGGCAGGTCCGCAGTATACGAGTTTACGATCCGTCCACCGTCGCAGTCCTAACAAGTTGAGTTCGCCACTCACGGCACTTTGCCGCGTACACCACTCAAGAGTTCAGCGTCCTCCAAGGCTAGATGCAGCAGCTACGTCCCGAGCAACGCTGCATCGATGGATGCCAGCGCGCCGGTGAGCGGACGGCAACCAACAGGCGAGCGCCACGCGCCGGCGAAATACCTCACTATGACTAGCGGCACCACATGGTACCTGGAGGATAGCCTGCGTCACGCGGGCTTTGTGGTGTACACCTGGCAGTGAGCACGGATGAACAAGACTAGGAATTTGTCAATATTAAATTTAAACCTGTGCCAACCCCTATTTAAAAATAACATTGGGTGACTAAGATCAAACAAAGACCGATTCCACCGTAAGAAATTACAAGCTACATTTGACAGTTCTGTGGCCTACATCGCGGGTAATTGTGTTTATAACAAAATCATGTTAAATGGTATAGCCTATACCAATATTTTACATGAACAAATAGAACGAAGATTGTGACAATTGAAAATACATCTTCATCAAAGGTCGGGGCAAATACCAAAGATGAGAGATAGATATTGTGCAGGTGCATATAGGATCTAGGTCAGCGCGCCTCGTGTTTCCGTGTTCGTTCACATCCTTAAACTACAGACTTCTGGTTAATCAATTGGTGATGTTCTTTTAGAATACGATGGGGTTATTTATAGTTATTAACCTATCTGAGTGTACACTATGCCTTTGGAATGTATAGGCTGGAAGATGTAAAAATTATGGCTACACGGGGGCGAAACATATTCGACAGCCACCCTCCTCCCCCGCCTCCCGCGTCTTCTGGTGCTTGCTCCGACAGCGCGCTCCGAGTCGTACTGAAGCTCCGCTACAGACCACCGAAAAATGGATTTAATTTGACCACCAGTGGATCTGTTTGCTAAACTCAACGGGTGCGTTTGGAGACTTTGTGGTTCCCGTAAATTCCCCTCTCTGGACCCGTTGCAGATATCTGTCGTACCCGTTGACCATTCCGACTGCAATGGACAACAATCAATCAGCATGACAGATTCGGTGCTTGTCAGTCCGCTAACTGCAGTCACTGGTTGTCATGCTGTGGTTGACGGTACTGGCCGGTAGATCTATCTTGTGATGTTTCACCATCTAAGTCACTCATTCACGCAGTTATTGTCGTCATCGTCCCCTTGAACAGAATTTTTATAAAATCAGATTTCGGTCAAAAGTATCGACGCCCCAAATCATCCCCATGTGACTAAACATGGCAGCTATTTCTAAGAGGGCTATTTCTTGATGTGAGCCCCTGCAGGAAAGGAACATAAACAAATCGTCGTATGCATAACAAGCGATACACAGTTGAGCCCGGGAGTTGAGCGGTATCAGGTGTTGATAAGTCAGGAGGTCACAACCAGCTCCTGCAGTGCAGAACTCGTTATATGTGCGAAATGTGCGAAACAATTGGCCTAAGCAGCCTTCATTTCGACACATCATCCGTGATGTTTAAAGCCGATAGAAAACACGGATCGTCGTACAAACGCGTGTAGGCCAACCAGACACATCCACACCCATACCAACACACACACACACACACACACACACACACACACACACACACACACACACACACACACACACAACACACACACACACACACACACACACACACACACACACACACACACACACACACACACACACACACACACACACACACACACACACACACACACACACACACACACACACACACACACACACACACACACACACACACACACACACACACCGCAGAGCGCAGTGGCTCAGGGGTAAAGCTTCGGATTCTCAACTAAGAGGACCCATGTTCGAATTCTAGGCAAGTTTGTTTTCACTCTACATTGCTCCAGTTCACTCAGCTGTATAAATGAGTGGTTGATATGTGCTCTCGCATTAATTGTAGCATATGGCTAGATGCTTCCCAGAGAAGTTGAGATGGTGTCTAATTGAACAGGTCTGTCAGGGAAGTAAAGTGTAAAGCGCTTTGTGCAATCTCGAGGATTGGATACTGCGCTATATAAGGACTTACCTTTTTAGAGAAAACAGAACGAGTTCTTCTCGCAAAACCTTTGACCAGTCGGCTACGTCAGTGCTTTGCTTACTTTACGGGGCAACGAGGACGACGCGTCGAGTTGTTACGTCATTACCGATGACGTCATCGCACCGGATTTTGCCAGGTTTACATTCTGCCACACACACACACACATACACATGCACATACACACGCACATAGACACGCATGCATGCACACGCACTCACACATGCGCACGGAAGCACGCACACACATGCGTTCACGTACGCGCACACTTTGACATATGTACACACAAAGACACACATACACGCGCGTGTGCACACACGCATGCACCCACACAGATTGGCACGCACTCACACACGCGCGCATACATATTCACATGTACATATTCTAAATTGTTCAACTGTTGTCGTCACGTAAGTTTATCTCTGTGACGTTTGGATGAAGGCATATTTTGAATTCTATGATGAAAGCAGCACCAGCGAAATGAGACCAAATTCGTCCTTATCAGACGTGTCGGAGCTGCGTGCGCTACACGACGTAACCACGCTGGTCGTTGGCTTAGATCAAGGTAACGATTATCCGAACGTAAAGTTAAAAAGAGCGAGAACAGAAACCCTACCGGTCGCCAGGTGAACCTATTATATGTGTCGATCTGAAGAACTGGAACCTGTGTGTTATTAGTTTCAAAATGCACCCAGGAAGACACAAAGAGTGCAACCCACCTGGCAGGGAACATGTTATCGTTGGCACCTTTGATTACTTCCATGTTTATGCGCTAGATTACTTTGCGGATGTATAACATTTTACGGTAAAACAGTCATAAGCAACACAGCCAAGGCAAATAAAACTGCTAAGTAAAGACAGCATCACGAGAGTTAAGAGACGTACACCCGGTGAACTAGTAGCATCTCGTAAGACGCGGAAAGATGACTGGAACAACACACATGGGAAAGGTCGACGTTCAATCTCTCCCAGACGACCATGTTAATTAAAGGAATTCCTTCATAATTTTTTATTCTTTATAATGTATGTAGTTTTTTTTAATTAAATCTGTTACCATTATTATTTCATATAATTCTATGCCTTTATGCTATTAAAATCGTGTTTTATCAATCACTAAGGACCCTGACAATATACAGATAAAAATACCTCCACATACGCGGAGTTTCTAGTTTGGGTTCCGCCTGTGCTATCTGTGTAAGCCACGGTCATGAGTATTCGGTTCAGTTCGCCAGACTCCGGTTTTATTTGAAAATTCGCTGTGTGTAAAGGCAGTGGTCATTGCGTGGTTCACAGCAAACTCTAAATGATTCGCATAAAAGCAGAACTTTTCGTATCGGCTTGTTGCGCAGACACAGAAAGTTAAAGACGGACATGCAATATATAAGTACTTATGTGAAAATGATCATGATTTGATACTGTCGAATGTATATAAGCTTACAAAGAAACCCTTTAATTATTTTAGTCCGTACACAGAATTGTGATTACGATTGTATCACAATGCCACACCATGTATTCCGTGACGTCAGCGATGTGACGTAGAAAGGTCATGGGGTCAGATCCTGCTGGGGGCAGTCAGCAAGGACAACGGACCGCATCTGATGTCAACACACAATAATAGTTTGTCTACGTACGCAGGGTGTTTTTCTCACGGTGTCCACCCACCCACACGCTGAACCCCAGCTCCGAGAAATACAAATATCTGACTCGATTAACTATTATGTCCTCAAACGTGTCCATTTCACCTTTCATGACTACGGCCTGTAACTCGGCGAGATAACATCGTAGTTGTCAATCCAACCCAGTTGAGTTGCCAATAAAACCTGTGTTATTGCTGGAATGGAGAGAATCCGGAGTTCTGTTTTTGTTGGTTTGAAACTTGGGCAATTTCGTTCACCATACTGTTTAAATTATACGAATACGGGTGAGGCTTAATGTATTTATCTAAGACATAGTCAAAATTAATGAATGAGCGGGTTGCAGACCAAGGTGGTTATATACGAGTGAAACTATTCGTGCAGTGGACTGTCATTGTGGAATGGCTGAGAAGGTAAACCGGGACTCGAATGATCAGAGGCAAAGTGTTAAGCACGTTGAGTAGGTATACGCCTACGTGGGGGTATATCGAAAAAAAACTAACCCCCATGTTTATACCTGTATTTGAGCGTGAATCAGGAAGTAAACGGACGTACCTGGGACAGTTAACGTCATTGAATCGTCCTAAAGCGGGACATGGGTGTGACGAAAACCAGCCCGTCGTTCCCCACCGCTCACAGCCCTTCCTCCGTGCTTGATCCCCGCGTCTGGGTTCGGGGAGCCAAGACTCCCCGCAATGCCGCCGTCGATTATCAAACCGCGTTGCCACAGCAACGGGATGACGCTGTGGTGTGTTTTACCGAGGGAGATAGGCCGTGAAGAGATAGAACTTGTGACGTCAGCAGTTAGCGAAGCTCATGTGAAGATGTAACATAGGCCTACTTCTATATACCCTAACATCTATAGTGTGTGTGTGTGTGTGTGTGTTGTGTGTGTGTGTGTGTGTGTGTGTGCGTGCGTGCGTGCGTGCGGGCGTGCGTGCGTGCGTGCGTCCGTCCGTGCGCGTGCGTGCGTGCGTGCGTGCGTGCGTGCGTGCGTGCGTGCGTGATTGCGTGATTGCGTGATTGCGTGATTGCGTGATTGCGTGATTGCGTGACTGCGGGAACAGACGCCACCCTTACACGTGGACGGTACAATACACAGACGGGTCTGTGCGCTCCTTCACTGATGGCGTCGCTTGCTCGATTAATCTCTAACCTTTCCCTCGTTATTTGACTTCATCCCGGAAGCGATAAGTGACGACATCGTCGGTCGACAAACAGACCGCAACTCGCCGCCGTCATCACTGCACAATCGGCGAATAGTTGTGGTGAGGAGGGGAGAGTTAGGAGGGCAAGGGACGACAGGTGGCGACAGAGGGGGACACTGATTCACTTCCGGTTCATGAGGTGGCATACTCTCTATAAAATATATCTGTTAAATAGGAACATATCCATTTCAGGGACTTTTGCAGTGACTCTAAATCAGAGTGACACACCCAGCCGCGACGGTAAACTGTAGGACAATTGACGCTGCATCAAACACAAAGTATGAAAAGCACCTGCAATGTTTATTATCGGTACCCTTTTGCCAAAATTATACCATTATAAATTATACTCTCATTTGAATTCCTAATTCGATGTATTAGTAGCGCCATATGTTAATTACTCTAATGTCCTACTCCATATCACGGCTATCGGCTGACACCTCAAGTGTACGTTAGATCGTCTTACAACTGTAATTTTATTGCACGATAGCGCAACCCTAAAACACTTATTATTTATTACGCTAATAATACAAGGATCACTCAATGAGATAAACCGCATTAAAAAGCCGTGATAACATATCAGTTGCTGTCACCGCAAAAAAACCACTGCAATCACACCATAGATATATATATATATATATAGAACACACCAGTCTTTGGGGAAAGATTAATGATCTAACTCTGTGAATCACGCATACATCTCATAATTGCTGTACATGCGCACGCAGCATGTTTCTGTCCATTTACTAGGCGTGGCTGATTCAAAGGAATGAAACTGATAAATAACACATCAATCTTCTGCGGCGAGCGGCTGATTCATTCGCCAGAAACTCATCTTTTGCGGTTGAATCAGTGTTTCGTCAGACCCGCGACGAGATAACGTGACTTTGAAGTCACGAGAGCACCTTATCCGAGGCCCGCTGAGCCGCCTGACGCCATATCGCCTCCCTCGACGGCGGTATGTCTTCTCCCTCTTATCGGGCTGCATTTCTCGCCGATTCCGTGGTGCGGGTTGCACCGGGGAACTACTAAAATTAAACACAATCTGCCACCGAAAGGCATGTTGGTAGGTTCAAACTGATGCGAGCAGAGCAGCTGGTACAGCAACGGAGAAAAACACACAGAACAAATATCATGTAAGGAAATGAATACGGTGTAAATTCTTCTCGTTAAACAACTATAACCATCTTACTGTCATAGCCTATGTTGAAGTTGTGTCAACTAGTGCAGGGATGATGCCTGGTTTTACTCAGCTGTTCGTTTAATACGTGGCTATACAGGAGTATAGCGTGTAACGCGAGTTACTGCCGACAAATGAGCAACGCACGCGGAAATCACACACAATTCAGTATATAAAGGCGAACAACAAATTCACCTGTGTGCAGACAAAGTGAACATGTAAAAGCAAGTTTCGTAATCTTATTGTGTGTGTGTGTGTGTGTGTGTGTGTGTGTGTGTGTGTGTGTGTGTGTGTGGGTGGGTGTGGGTGTGGGTGTGGGTGTGGGTGTGGGTGTGGGTGTGGGTGTGGGTGTGGGTGTGGGTGTGGGTGTGGGTGTGGGTGTGGGTGGGAGTGGGTGTGGGTGTGGGTGTGGGTGTGCGTGTGCGTGTGCGTGTGCGTGTGCGTGTGCGTGTGCGTGTGCGTGTGCGTGTGCGTGTGCGTGTGCGTGTGCGTGTGCGTGTGCGTGTGCGTGTGCGTGTGCGTGTGCGTGTGCGTGTGCGTGTGCGTGTGCGTGTGCGTGTGCGTGTGCGTGTGCGTGTGCGTGTGCGTGTGCGTGTGCGTGTGCGTGTGCGTGTGCGTGTGCGTGTGCGTGTGCGTGTGCGTGTGCGTGCGTGTGCGTGTGCGTGTGCGTGTGCGTGTGCGTGTGCGTGTGCGTGTGCGTGTGCGTGTGCGTGTGCGTGTGCGTGTGCGTGTGCGTGTGCGTGTGCGTGTGCGTGTGCGTGTGCGTGTGCGTGTGCGTGCGTGTGCGTTGCGTGTGCGTGTGCGTGCGTGTGTGTGTAGTCGGGGCGTGTGTGCGTGTGTGCGTGCGTGTGTGCGTGCCTGTGTGTGCGTGCATGCGTGTGTGTTTGTACATAGAGAGGTTTTGGTATGCGTGTTTGCCTTTCTATCTCGCACTGTCCGCCCGCCCGCCCGCCCGCCCGCCCGCCCGCCCGCCCGCCCGTCCGTCCGTCCGTCCGCCCGCCCGCCCGCCCGCCCGCCCGTCCGTCCGTCCGTCCGTCCGTCCGTCCGTCCGTCCGTCCGTCCGTCCGTCCGTCCGTCCGTCCGTCCGTCCGTCCGTCCGTCCGTCCGTCCGTCCGTCCGTCCGTCCGTCCGTCCGTCCGTCCGTCCGTCCGTCCGTCCGTCCGTCCGTCCGTCCGTCCGTCCGTCCGTCCGTCCGTCCGTCCGTCCGTCCGTCCGTCCGTCCGTCCGTCCGTCCGTCCGTCCGTCCGTCCGTCCGTCCGTCCGTCCGTCCGTCCGTCCGTCCGTCCGTCCGTCTCTCTCCTCTCTCGATATGAGTGTGCGTGCGTGCATACGTGCGTCCTAGTGTGTTTATCCGACTATATTTCTGTCTCACTGCTTCTTTCTTTGTCCGTGTATTGTGTTGTGTTGCTCTATGTCTCTCTGTATAAATGTTTCATGTGTCTCCATTACTATGTTCATCTCAGCCGATTGGTGTCGTATCAGTTATGAAGAGTCAGTGTCTCCGACTGTTTCTCAGTCTTTTCCGATTCACGCAGTTTCTTCTTCGCCTGGCTGCTCGCATCAAACACTTTCTTTTCTTTGGAGCTTCTGACTCTTCCTGTTGCTTCTTCTTATCCACATTAGGAGGATAGGAGCAGGTGCAGTCACCATCAACCTTACAGAAGCATGACGCGGCTGGCCAACGAGTCGTGCACTTGTACTCAGGGGATGTTGAGACTGACAAACGAGTCGTGCACTTGTACTCAAGAGATGTTGAGACTGACAAACGAGTCGTGCCCTTGCACTCAAGGGATGTTGAGACTGTAAAACGAATCGTGCACTTATACTCAAGAGATGTTGAGACTGACAAACGAGTCGTGCCCTTGCACTCAAGGGATGTTGAGACTGTAAAACGAGTCGTGCACTTATACTCAAGAGATGTTGAGACTGACAAACGAGTCGTGCACTTGTACTCAGGGGATGTTGAGACTTACAAACGAGACGTGCACTTGTACTCGAGGGATGTCGAGACTGACAAACGAGACGTGCACTTGTGAGTCGTGCACTTGTACTCAAGGGATGTTGAGACTGACAAACGAGTCGTGCACTTGTACTCAACGGATGTTGAGACTGTAAAACGAGTCGTGCACTTGTACTCAAGGGATGTTGAGACTGACAAACGAGTCGTGCACTTGTACTCAACGGATGTTGAGACTGTAAAACGAGTCGTGCACTTGTACTCAACGGATATTGAGACTGACAAACGAGTCGTGCACTTGTACTCAGGGGATGTTGAGACTGACAAACGTGATATGCACTTGTACTCAGGGGATGTTGAGACTGACAAACGTGATATGCACTTGTACTCGAGGGATGTCGAGACCGACAAACGTGATATGCACTTGTACTCAGGGGATGTTGAGACTGACAAACGTGATATGCACTTGTACTCAGGGGATGTTGAGACTGACAAACGTGATATGCACTTGTACTCAGGGGATGTTGAGACTGACAAACGTGATATGCACTTGTACTCAGGGGATGTTGAGACTGACAAACGTGATATGCACTTGTACTCGAGGGATGTCGAGACTGACAAACGAGTCGTGCACTTGTACTCGAGGGATGTCGAGACTGACAAACGAGTCGTGCACTTGTACTCGAGGGATGTCAAGACTGACAAACGAGACGTGCACTTGTACTCGAGGGATGTCGAGACTGACAAACGAGACGTGCACTTGTACTCGAGGGATGTCTATACCTAAATACGCACACCAAAACCACTTATACGTTGTTTCACTTCTGGATCATCAGTGTGTACCTCATGAACTGGTTCCTGATTGTTGGCAATCTGTTTCCCATAGAAACTTGGTTCCAGACAACCAGTTCGACGTGTGTAACTCCGCCGCTGTTAGTCCTCTTGAGCCGTCGTCTGCCGGGTTGTCGATGGTCGGAAGATACTTCCACTGTTGCATGTGCCGTGCCGTGGTGAATACGTTGTAGCCTGTTTACGACGAGCGTCATTTCCGATGTAGCCGCGCCCCACGATGTTCAGCACTCCCAGGTATAATTACGAGATCGTTCCTCCATTGCTCCCGCCGGGGACGGAGTGCGTCTAGGGGTGAGTCATCGCAACCCGTGTGTGTCCACACACCTTGTGCAGAAACAACAGCTCGTCTTGGGTCGTAGCCTACATTTGTCGTCATGCCCAGTATCAGCGTAGTCCGACTCCAGCATTCGGATGACAGCTGGCAGTTCCTTCACTTCGATGCTTCAACCCAAGTCTCTCATTTGGGTGTAAGGCTCGTTGTCTTTACCCATGATGACCTGGCGTGCTGCTAATGGTCATGCACAATCGTAGCCGATTAACTGACCAACTTCACGTTTGTTGAGTGGGGTAGTTAGTCCGCGATGCAGGTAAGATGACTCCATCTGATTGTGTCTCGTCGGTAGGATGAGTGATCTGTCTACTGGGATGAATTCCATCGTTTAATACCTCTTACACATAGTCATGTTACCCGTTTGCAGTGGTTAATCGACTCACGGATCGTCATCTTTGTCAGTCAGAGTCTCACCAACACGTTTCTTCTTCTTGGTTGCTAAGAGAGTCAAACAGGAACGACCGTCGATGTATTCGTCAAGCTCCCTTCTGTAACGCTGCACGAAATTGCAGACTCCACTGATCTCTGAGAAGCATCCGTCTCATCTTGAGACGTTTCCTTGAATCCAACCACCGTGTATTTGTCATCGTGGAGACACGTCGGGTACTGACGTTTACATTGCTCGGAGGTCTGTCTCTTGCGACATTCCTTGGAGATGTGCTCTGTTTAAACATGCAAAATACAGGCGTTTGTCCCTCATTAATTTTCTCGTTTCCTGCAGTCTTGGAAAGGAAGGTAGGACACTGGGTGATGAAGTGCCCTTTTTGTTGAAAGCACCCTGAACTCCTTCGCCAACTTGTCCGTGGTGGTGGCCGCTAAGGCGCTGTGTCTGCTGTGTTTGGGTTCACGTGACTTGTTAAGGATGGGGTACTGTTAAGTCACCCCAGGGCGTGCAACGAGGAAATGAGGCTACACGCAAACTGAGCCTCATCAGCTTCGAATTCGACATACTTTGTGAATGGAGGGTCACTGTTCTATTTCTCTATTGTTGCAAACACTAGATGAGTCAGTCGTCCAATCTGGAAGTCGACCGACTATGTGCTGACTCTCGCGGCAGTTGTCCAGAGATTTACCAATTCTGCACATGATGCAAGGTTGTTCGACAAGTCTACAGGAACTCTGCACGCTTACATGGACATTTTGGATTTCTGGCACAGTCCTTATGTGGTTTAGTTCGGATTTATCAGACCGATACCAAAGAATTAACATATCTGGTTCACGCTTGTGCCCCAAATATATTACATTTGAAGTTCCACAGGAATTTGTCCTTGGTCCTGTTCATTTTAGCGTATACATTACATCATCGAGTCCTTCATAATCATAGCGTAAATCATCACTTAAATGCTGACAGCACATAAGTTTATATATCACATTCATCATCGGATACACAGACATCCATGTCGATGTATAGCCGGTGGCCAGAGACGTCATCCTCTTCTTGAACAAATCCTCAATGAGGCTGCTGGCACTACTTCTTCTGGGAGTCTGCTCCACGCGTCAACTGCCCGGTTTGTGAAGATGTGATTACACATATCCGTACGCGAGTAGCTCTTCTGTAATTTAGACTATGGCCTTTCGGATTGTCTGTAGATGGATTGAAGAATTGGTCTAGGTTAATTGATGTTGAAGCCTCTTACGTATTTAAATACTTCGCAGAGGTTTGCCTCACGTCGTCTCTACTCCGAAGAACAGAGACGTCTCTGTTCATGTCTCTTTTACAGGTAACGTTCCATCTGGTCTTAGATCGTCCTTTCTTTCTTCTTTCTGGTTTACGTGGTATCATGGATCGCCACTGAAGTTGTAGTTCTGGGTGAGAAGCGGCATATCGCTGTATTTGCGTGTTTAATTCAAATTGCCACTATTCCACTAACCATTTGGGTTTAGAAATAGTACTGAGTGTTGTTTTGGTTAGGTACTAGTAGCGATATATGTATCGTGAGAGAAAGTGTTTAGGTCACAGCACGGTTGTTGTGTTGTTGGTTGTGGACCACAAATTACGACATTGTAGTTTAAAATGAATAAGTTTGCAAACGTTTGTCTGGATATTAGGCACTATGGTGGTCGATAGGGGTCAGCACTGATATGCACATGGACGATATTAGGGTTCTCTTTGACGACACTGTATTATGATGGATGTCACTTCTTTGATTTACAAGTGATATAGAGAAACATACTTTTGTCCTACAGCGTGATGGCTTCACTGATGATTTGGCAGTAGGAAACATGTGTTCGTAACGTCTGACTGTGGACAGGTACATATTGTGATTGATTCTTGTATTTCTGTAAATGTTATATGTTTGGGGGTATGTTTTTGTTTTGGTGTTTTGATGATAATAATTGTCATAATGGATTAATATTGTTTGGTTACCACACAGGATCGTTTCAGCTGTTATATGTGAATGGTAGTTTGAGTTATTTGCAATGGTTGTTTGTAGTAACTTTGATGCGGTTAATGTGACAGGTTATTGACAGAGAATAGATGTCTCTGAATCTGTCATTATGGAGGTTATATTGAAGACACATGGTTCCCTTATTTTAATTTGATGTAATCGTTATTCTTCAATCTTGTGCGTTGTTGTAGATATTATGTATGCTTTTGAAGTTTCTCTGTAACATTTGTTATTGTTGCCGGATCTTATCTTGTTTGCTACGTGAAATAAGAATTGTGAAACGACGATCCAGCGCTTCTCCGCGTCCATCCATGACTATTATATGCAGCAATTTAAAGAAGTGGCGTTTGCTACAGCCAGATTGCTAAATCTCACAATTTTAACGTCAGCCTGGATATGGGCACCAGCATATTCGCCAGAGGGCAGCATTGATTTGTTATGCAAATGTCGGTGAATGATAGCCTCAATTACCAAGGATCCGTGAGGTGGCAGCAATTTTGGTCCCCTCACTACTGCGTGAAGTAATTGTGCTCTGCGTATGTGACCGCCAGGGTTGCCTTACCCCATAGTAGCATAGAGACGCTGATTGGTTGTCAGGCGGAATTGGGAATAAATATAAATAAGTATGCCATTTTTATAAAAGGTGCTGCTACCTGATGGCGCCTTGGTAATCGAGGCTAGAGTCCCGCATCCTCGGATGTGGTCACTCTGTTGATCACAAGGGGATATCTCTGAATGATAACATTGTTTTAGGTACGTTTTCCGTCTGTAAACAAACGTGGGTATTAACTTGTTAATGCTAATATTTATTCTACAGCTTGAGACTGCATCAGCACGTTGCTGTTTAATCTCGACATCTGACTGTGGACAGGTATAATGCGATTGATTCTTAATTTCTTGTATGATTTTATTATATTTTGAATTGGTGTGCGCGTGCGTGCGTGCGTGCGTGCGTGTTTGTGTAGGGAGGGAGGCAGGCATGGAGAGGGAGGCAGGCAGTGAGAGGGGGAGGGAGGGAGGGGGAAGAGAAAGAGGGCATGCCTCTTTATTTCAATGCCTGCTTCGTTCTAACCACAAAATAAGCAATGTAGACTGAGCAGCGCGTACCCAACAGCTGACAGCAGGAGGCACACTGTAGTGTGTACTGCAACGGCCCGACACGTCACTCCAGCAGCATTGCAACAGACAGCGCCATCTGACAGCAGCATTGATAAACAAAACCAGGTGCATTGCAGCATCAAGCGGTTGCATCGGTAACAATGATCAACGTATACACAGATAGAGTCTTCACAGTTGACGCTGGGAGGAAGGTGAACTTTCATCCTATACTATCGGTTGCTTGTAGGTCGTTTGCTTACAGATTATATAATTTCATAACTATATAAACATTTGTTTGAATACAAGCACATAATATTATGTTATTTCGAAAATAATAATAATCTTCCTATCTTAAATTCGTCTTATATATATATATATATATATATATATATATATATATATATATATATATATATATATATATATATATATATATGAGATCAATTGCAACTAATATAATAGTACACACACGCGCGCGCGCGCCCGTGTGTGTACATATTATTATTAAAGTTGACCAACCTTGATCTGCATCATAATACTTATCTCTGTTTCATGCTAGTCTTCTCTTTTTAACTCAACTGCAATCTACTTCGTCAGATCGTCCATTCTCCTTGCTCCGTACCTAACAGTTCTCATAAACATGCCACTTATACTATATAATATAGTATATTATACTAGTAGTGTGTGTGTGTGTGTGTGTGTGTGTGTGTGTGTGTGTGTGTGTGTGTGTGTGTGTGTGTGTGTGTGTGTGTGTGTGTGTGTGTGTGTGTGTGTGTGTGTGTGTGTGTGTGTGTGTGTGTGTGTGTGTGTGTGTGTGTGTGTGTGTGTGTGTGTGTGTGTGTGTGTGTGTGTGTGTGTGTGTGTGTGTGTGTGTGTGTGTGTGTGTGTGTGTGTGTGTGTGTGTGTGTGTGTTGTGTGTGTGTGTGTGTGTGTGTGTGTGTGTGTGTGTGCGTGCGTGCGTGCGTGTGCGTGCGTGCGTGCGTGCGTGCGTGCGTGTGTATGGTGTGTATGTGGTGTGTGTGTGGTGTGTGTGGTGTGTATGTGTGAGTATGTGCGTATGTGTGCAATAACTGTGCATATATATTTATAAATACATGTACAAATGCGTTGAAGATAACGTTATGGTGGCTAGCAAAACAAAATAAATAACATATACAAACAACACGTAACTCAATATTATTTCAATAACCATACATTGAACAAACTATTCAGTCTATTGGTGTCTGTTTTGTCAACATGCAGTAGTATGATAGTATAAAATAACTCGAGTATCGACAATCGTTCACCCTTTTAATTCAACAGATCAATGTACTGGTGTATGAAATTTTAAATATATACGAAAAATTACCAAGTACAGAAACATTTCAAGTTACTCAAAATATGAAATATTCAAAACAATTTGTTGTGGAACAGCATCATTTTAATTAAATTTACACAATATTTACAAATCGAAAATATAAGAAATTCTCTGAATGGGTGAAAATAATGTTGAGTCTTCAACAGTGCTTTAAAATAATGAGACATATGTACATGCGTGAACACACACACACGCACGCACGCACACACGCACACACATACACACACAGGGATATGACCGTTGTCTCTCTTGACTTTGTGTATGGATCAAGTCATGTCACACACTTGGCTCATCTTTCCTTGTTTCTTCCTATGCTGAATTTACCGATCTCTCCTTCCAATCGCGTCTCTGGTTGCACTGTATTACATACTTCCGTTCGCTCTTCCAGTTGAAGGTCAGAACATCATTTCTGACATCAAGCTATCCAACACCTAAAACATAGCTGCTCTAAGTTACGTAGCATTTGAAATAATTTTATTGTGACATCTATATTGACGACCGCCATCTTTTAAAATGGCGGACGTCAAAGCCGGAGAGTCCAAAAATTGTGTATTTGAAATCCTCGTCCTCTTAGACATACACCTATATACCACAGTTATTTCTCTATACAGAAAATAAAAAGTAAAAAATGACATGAAAAAACATATTTTGTGTGTGACATGTTTCAGTATAAGTTTAATTTTGAATATTTGTATAGTATTATATGATAAAAAAGAGCATCCTTGTTTAATTTGTTATTTTAAAGTCGACCTGACAACCAATCATATGCCCATACGGACACACACGCCGAGTATAAAGTTCCCAGGTGGTTGTAAGTAGCCTCGATTAACCAGTCTCCGTGCTACGTTTAAGCCCCTAATCGCTTATCGGCGTAGTTACGAAGCCGACCGACAGGCGGTTAAATGAGACTACCGACTGGGCTGAACTATGAAATTAAAATAACGATATACTTTTACAAGGTAATCCTATGAAACGTATCTACATTGAACACATATTCACATAAACAGAATTACATATTTGTAATTGTTTATGAGGCAGGAACTTGACATGCCGATTGGATGTCACGCGAACATAAAAATAAAAAGAATAAATACGGATATTGTGTATAAAGCGATCCTGTTTTCGAATGTACTTGAAATGTTGGTTATATCGACGCAATTAATTACTTAGAAATAATTAAATGTTATTTTGTTAAGAATTTGTAATACTGAGTTCATGAGTATACCAGTGCTGCCTTTAACGGATAACATTCAAAGGCGTTTTAAACTACCAGACTGTCTTCTCGGCGTAGTTCCGCAGCCGACCGACAGTCGGTTAAGCGACACTAGACCACAGAGTTGAGGGGCTGAAAAGTGCTGCCACCTCACGGAGTCTGGTTAATTGAGGCTAGGCTAGTTGCCGGATATTATTCCGTGTTGTGTGAAATTGGCGCACCGCTAAATTGTAACAGTAGAGCGCGAAAACGTTAATGACACCGTGCAAGTAATGTTGAAAGTCCTTACCTGTACACGCGCTCACACATGGCCATGAACATCATACATGCACTATGTATTACAGCACATGCTACACACATGGAAAAGCTAGCGCACGTGCACGCACGCACACACATGTACGCGCATGTATGCACATACGGGCGGTTGGGCGCATGTATGCACATGCCCGCACGCATTATTGTGAAGGCTATGCGCGTATCATTAATTGTCGACGCCATGCCCATCATTTGTTCCGTCGCTGTATAATGTTATCTGATGTTTCAATTTTGAATTCGTCTCAAGCGCCTTTATCACTCCATGTGGAGTATAATGCATTCGCTGTAAGCACAACACGAATCGCTTTGTACACACACCAAAGCAAGCTGAGCGAATGATACATGAACCTGACACATCGATCACCAAAATTGCTGTGGCTTCCCCGTGTCTGGTGGACATGATTCACAATAAGACGCGTGCCTTCTGTCAGACATGCTGATGGTTTCGGAATAGTTACAGCAACTAGAACATTATCTTCAGTTCCTTTGCAAAGACTTATTTATTGGCTTTCCCAAAGAAGTCTTCCTGGGCTTTTATCCAAGAATCAAGTGGTTGCATGGCTCATGAATGTTGTTTTTAATGCCCAAGTTTACGTATCATACTATGATGATGATTATAACTAAGTGGCATAAGTTTTTTCTCTCAGTGTCATGACAACGATGTGTTGTCTCAAGAAGGCAATGTGTGTGTGTGTGTGTGTGTGTGTGTGTGTGTGTGTGTGTGTGTGTGTGTGTGTGTGTGTGTGTGTGTGTGTGTGTGTGTGTGTGTGTGTGTGTGTGTGTGTGTGTGTGTGTGTGTGTGTGTGTGTGTGTGTGTGTGTGTGTGTGTGTGTGTGTGTGTGTGTGTGTGTGTGTGTGTGTGTGTGTGTACAATGAAGACCAACCTTTGGTCTTGTAGTCTCACTTCGTGAGCTCTCGACGGTTGGGTCTCTTCTAACATAAGTGGGTGGTTTCTCAATCGCATCTTCTTTTTTATCTGTATTTGTTGTTGTTCACCCTCTTCTTCGTACTCGTCTTTTTAATATCGTTATCATATCCATTATTACTACCACCTCCATCCAACATGCATCATCACCATAATCATTGCTACCGTCGCCGTCGTCTTCTTCATCAATATAATGTCATATAATTGTTGTTGAATAATGCACGTACGTATTGTGTCACTCAATGTGGGGAAGAGTACTTATCATAAGAATCACAATGACGCATTCACGAACGTACACATACGCACGCACACAGCGCACAAACAGGTACGCATGCACACTGATTGCACGTATTTCACACACGTACACCGCATCACCTATAGCATGCCCCCCATCCGCATGCACGCACGCTCGCGTGCTTCAACGCAGGCGTAAAAACATGACGTCAGCCAAAGGCGTAAACAAGGCAGTTGAAGGCGTGACTCGCTCGGGGAAACACCCGTGATTCTCGTGAAAAAACAACACCCGGATTTTTTCGGCTCTAAGCACTCGTGTGCCATCGAGTCGACGACCAAACAGTGTTGTACGTAGACCCAAAGTGTGATTGGTGGCGCGGCTGACCGGGGTCATGATTGATAACCCCCGGGTTAAAGTTCATAATGCACAAGCCAATAGCGATGACAGCAGCTTACTCACTCACCAATACATCATCGTTGTGTCGCCACTGATCACACGCCACTGATCACACGTCGAGCGCCGTTGAAGAAGTAAGGTCTATAAGGACCTTAGTCACCCGTTTGTTTTTGTGGTAAAATTTATGTAATCGCACAACCGGTTATAATTATGTATACAAACATTAAAACTGCCGTGGTCTGTAGCATACTTCCCCACAATATAGCTGCCGTGGTCTGTAGCATACTTCCCCACAATATAGCTGTCGTGGTCTGTAGCATACTTCCCCACAATATAGCTGCCGTGGTCTGTAGCATACTTCCCCACAATATGACATCGCATTCTGACTGTTTCTAGCGGCTTCCCAGGATATCCCGTTAATTAATATTTCAAATCGATGGCGGAAGATAAATAACAATAGGTGTACATTACACAACGTTTTGAACGTACGCCAGCTTCCCCCCCCCCACTCAGCTTACCCCCACCTAGGCGCTGCTGCTTTCCGGCGAAACACAAACATAACAATTACATATGGACGTGTCGGCCGCCAATCACCTACATAATCTTCACCTTAGCTAGTTCCATAATACGTGTTTAATACTGGGAATAGACAAAACTGTGGACTTGTGAGTTACGTCTCACCATAGGCGAATGTCCATACAGCTGGGAAACAGATTCACTATGTAATTTGGTGAATTGTTTACCAGACAGCAGTGTCAGGGCGGTATACTATTATGTGTGCGACATGCGTCATGTCATGCACACGTGCGTGCGTGTGTGCGTGCGTGAATGCGTATGTTGCATCGACGTTCCTATATGCTGTACATTTGTGGCATTTGCGTTGGTATACGCGGTCAATACGAATATTATGTATGCGACATGCATGTACGAGTGTGTGTGTCCGTTCGTGTGTGCGTGTGCGTGTGCGTGTGCGTGTGCGTGTGCGTGTGCGTGTGCGTGTGCGTGTGCGTGTGCGTGTGTGAATACGCACACATGTCCTGCCGACGTCCCTGTACACTGTGCTAGTGTCATTTTCTTCTTCTGTCGCCACTTTCCCTCTTGAGGCGTAGGAGTTGCATGTCGCCACTTGTTGCGGTCTTTGAAGTCTTCATCCTTTCGTCTCTCAATTCCATGTCTGTCCTTCCATCTGTTTGTTGATCTTCCTCTTTTTCTCTTCCCAGCCACTGACAGTTCTGCAGCTTTTATCAGAAATTGGTTTCTCTCTCTTCTCTGGACGTTGCCATATCAGCGATGCCGGGCATCGCACAATATTGTGTTCTATTCCATCAACTCTCGCTAGCTGTCACAGGCCCTCATCTCTTGCGTATTACCTCAGCGAGTTCCATTTGCATCGAAGACTTGAGGTGTACGGAAAATATGTTGCAACTCGCTTCCGCCGAATCATACACCGTACGTTGTATCGACATTGAGCATTTCGGGAAATATTTCAATCGTGAACGGGGACCACTTCGCTGTAATACTGAATCTGATTGTCGAGATCATCCTAAAAACATCCAGCTAATTTCGTTAATTAACGTCATTCTCAGTAAAACGCAGTTTCGTCAACATGAACGCGTCTAGTGGGTTGCTGACTTCAACAATCGCAGCAATCCAAACAATTATCTTAGGAGTTTGTCCGGTCGATTGCTCTATTAGGCGAGCGGCAAATCCTCAAAAAGTTAATTATTTTAGGAGTTTAAATGCCCCCCCCCACACACACACACCCAAATGTTATATCATTGGAAAGCCCTGCATCTACCCGTCACGAATATGCCTGTCGTAGTGGTGCAGTAAACGTTAATCCGATATCAAACAATGTCACCATAAAACGATCAATTTAAGAAATTGGACGCTTTTAAAAATATCTCGATATTTAAACGGCTGTTTTATATTATTAGAAAATGGCCAAGCCATATATTGTTGGAAAGCGCAATATGTTATCTCCAAGAAAATGTACAACATTTTGCTGTTTCCTGAAACGATAAGAATGACGACAATCTCAAACAACGTCACCCATAAAATGACGATTATTGGAATGCTTCAATGCCGCGAATACTATGAAGTTATATTGACTATGGACAAGTGAGATATTGTATGAAAGATCAGTTTCTTCTCGTCAAAATGCGGTGTGACGTTGAACTGTGAAGTCAGGTAGTTTGTGTTGAGCGACGTTTAAACAGGGTCACCGTAAATTGATGAACGTTAGAAATTGCGCCATTCCGCACACGTTACACAATTTCTGGTTGCTTACATCTGTGTCACCTGCATACTCATGGACATATCATATACCACTGGAAAGCATTGTTTATCCCCGTGACAATGAAGTACACAGCCGAACCATCAAATGATGTAGTATACGTGCAGTGAATGTCAACCAAAGTCATCATCAACGTATCTATATTCAACATTGCGTCATTTCATAATCATAAATTGTTGCTATGTGTTTGTCAGTGTACTCCAGGCAGCATCGTATCCCACTATAAAACTTATTGTATCCTCGTCAAATGGGTTATTCCATTGAACTGCTTTATACAGATACATTTATGGGAGTCGAGTTAAACAAGCTCGTCACCATCATTACCATTTGCAAAGCGAGCAACGTTTCTCTGTTTTATAAAATATTAATTTATCACAAAGGTAAGTCGATTTGGTGAAGCTACCGGAAACATTATATTAATCTTTTTTCTATTAACTGCCGTTGTCACTGTCATCACCATCACCATCACCATGATAACCAGATAGAGCGTCTTGATCGCCAATTGAATGTGGAATTTGCATTGCTATGACACGTGCACAGATCTGTGCAATACAAACTGTTCTGACCGCATGAACAATTGATTGGAAATACATGAGATCTTCCATGAGCTCTGGTGCCATGGAACCTTTTATGTGAACAGGTACACGTTTGCCATTCATTATCTCCCATCCAGGCTTAAGTGGGAACACAATATTTGGCTTGGTCGCATGTGAAGGCATTCAAATCATCGTTTTTCACAGTCTCCCTCTGGCATGTTCTTCGAAACATGCTTCACACGGGGAAGCTTAGCCGATGACATGTGCTTCTTGTTGATCAGTGTTACCTATAAACGGTTGAGGTTGATGTGTGTATTAATCTCGGTGTCCCTGTCGTCATCATATACCAAACACTTTCACAAGTGTCAGCTCTCTGAAATCACTACTATGAATGCCATCGGTGCTGATAGTGCAGCTTCTTTATCGCTAGTTTCTAAGGCAGCAAATAGCCTGCCCAATGTTGGTTCACAATATTGAACAGTTTATTTGTCAAATTCCAAACAGGGAGGGAACTGAGTCACATCCTGTTATAAAAAGTAGAGGTCCAAATCGGCAGTTGGCTGTTGTGCTGGTAATGGTGCCAGTTTCAATCCACATGTTGACTGTATTCGCCATTTTGGGAATGTAGTACGCAGTCAGGTCTAAGACATCTGGGTCTGGTGACTTAATTATGAACATTCCTAGAACACCATGTGCTGTGAAGTCTGCATCAACAAACCCATCTTGGTGTCAACTTCTTCTTGTGTACTACATTTCAACGACTACTGATGTATTTCACTCTACCTCACCATCGGGGCGAAGCCTTCAACCACCGGGAGTGTACATGTTGTGTGTGCTTCAAGCCAGTGGGGTGCATATCTGACCACACTTTCAGAAAGAAAGTTCACTAGAGATTGGTGAGGCATTGGAGGTACATGGCACAGTGCCCACCAACCACTTGGTACTGCTTGCAAGGGACTGTTGGTCCTGCACGGCGGTCCAGCTCAGCAGTTTTCACTGAATGGTGCCTTGTGGAAGTTCTGACACCATCTCGATTTTAACTTCTAATAATTAATGGCCCAGTCCACGACCAACAAATTATCCAGCTTCAAAGGGGCTTCGAACTTCGTTTGTGAGGTTCAACACGTCAGCGGTGTAGAATGGAGTCCATCTGGCACTGTTTTGTTTGTCAGTAACAAAGAAATGTGGAACCATGACTTGTTGCGTCTGTAGATGAAGACCCCTGTCACTTTCTCGCTCTTTCCAAACCTTCAGAAGAAGGATATGTAAGGTCTGGAGTAACTGATCCCAGAATAGCAATGTTGTTGACTGGACATATCTTGATCTCTGGAAGTTCATCCGGAAAAGACCACTTCAGTTGCTGGGGAAAGGCATATAGTAGTTGATCAATTGTTTGAACAGACTGGTGCTGGCCGAATGCTGCTGACATTTCTTTACATGTTCGCGCCGTTGTGTACATGGTGGCCATGTCGACTGGTTTGCATCAATATTTGGCGAATATGCAACTTTGTGTAGCTAGTTCTCTCCCGGGAGAGGTTATGGTAGAATCCATGCCAAAGTGGGATTATCTGATCGGGAGTAATGTTAGCACCTTTTGGTATGAGTAACTTATCACACCTCGAGGTCGTAGTCTGAGGAGACACCAGGCGAGATCTAGAATAGGATTTGTGTCCGTCTTACGTAACTTTTAAGTTCTGATGTACCATTTCTTTTCGCTCTTCGCGTATTTTTGGTTTTACTCAGTCTTCTCACAAATCGCCAGCGATGTTGACTTGTGTGCTCTATTGCAATCTGAGTTGTTGAACAACTGTATGTAGATTGTTCTTGAAATATCACCTTAGCAATCGACAAAGACATTCAACGTGATGGTGACGACGATGACAGTGAACAGAAAATAAACATAGGTAGAACATTTGAAGTAGTATTACGAAATCGACTCAACATGCAATATTTTGTGATGAATAAGTATTTAACAAAAAGAAAAGAAAAACAAATAGTTCGCTTTGCAAAAAAACAACTATGGTCACAATGTAAGTGTAGCTCTAAAAATAGTTCTATATAATAACCCATTTGACGAGGATGCAATGAGTTTTCTAATGGCATACGATGTTGCATTGCATACAAACACATAGTAACACTTATGAATATAGATACGTTAGGTTACCTTGTTTGACCTTTACTGGACGTGTAATACGTCATTTGATGGTTCGACTGTGTACTTCATTGTCACGGGGATAAACAATGCTTTCCAATGGTATGTGATATGTCCATGCGTATGCAGGTGACGCAGAGGTAAGCAACCAGAAATTGTGTAACGTGTGCGGAATGGCCCAATTTCTAACGTTGGTAAATTTACGGTGACCCTGTTTGAACGCCGCTCAACACAAACTACCTCACCTCACAGTTCAACGTTACACCGCATTTTGACGGGGATAAATTGTTCTTTCGTATGACTTGTCCATAGTTGTAAAGCAGGCACACAGTCAATATAACTTCATAGTATTCGCGGCATTGTAAACTTTCCAATAATCGTTATTTTATGGGTGACCTTGTTTGACCTTGTCATCATTCTTATCGTTTCAGGATTCATCACAATGTTGTCCATTATCTTGGAGATAAGATATTGCGCTTTCCAATAATATATGGCTTAGCCATTTTAATATGGAGAAGTTTTCAAAAGCGTCCAATTTCGAAAATTGATCGTTTTATGGTGACCTTGTTTGACCTCGGATTAACGCTTACTGCACCACTTGGCAACTCTACGACAGGCCTAATCGTGCCGGGGAGATGTAGGGCTTTCCAATGATATAACATTTGTGTGTGTGTATGGGGGGGGGGGCATTTAAATCGGTCTGTTAGGTGGTTCTGCCGCTCGCCTATATTGTTCCTGTTCCGGCGAAAAACGTATCTTTCGTCCAGCATAATTAGCACGTCCACCTGGTTGTCAAGTAAAAACAATACACCTACGTCACGTTTACGTCGACGCGCGCTAACGGTACCACATAGATACACACTGCAACAGTAGTTAGGCTTCTTCTGCGTGTCATAAACAGACAAACACAAACAGACGACGGATAACTTCGCAGTTGTGGTGGGTGCGCATGAGATAAATGAAATAATAAGATGTTAAACAAATACTAATTATATATATATTTTTTTAACATTATGAAATGGTTGGGCGTATAGCCGAGAATCAACGAACGCTGTATGTGCAGCCGTGGGGGTGAAGAGCAGTTGAAGACGACCGTTACTATGGAAAGACAGCGTGAAGAGACATCTCAAAATAAGAATTGTTTAAATCATACTAAATGCAGCAGATATATGGTGAGGGAAATGACGACAGTCTACGAGCAGCAGATAAATGGTGAGGGAAATGACGACAGTCTACGAGCAGCAGATAAATGGTGAGGGAAATGACGACAGTCTACGAGCAGCAGATACCTGGTGAGGGAAATGACGACAGTCTACGAGCAGCAGATAAATGGTGAGGGAAATGACGACAGTCTACGAGCAGCAGATACCTGGTGAGGGAAATGACGACAGTCTACGAGCAGCAGATAAATGGTGAGGGAAATGACGACAGTCTACGAACAGCAGATAAATGGTGAGGGAAATGACGAGAGTCTACGAGCAGCAGATACCTGGTGAGGGAAATGACGACAGTCTACGAGCAGCATATACCTGGTGAGGGAAATGACGAAAGTCTACGAGCAGCAGATACCTGGTGAGGGAAATGACGACAGTCTACGAGCAGCAGATAAATAGTGAGGGAAATGACGACAGTCTACGAGCAGCATATACCTGGTGAGGGAAATGACGACAGTCTACGAGCAGCAGATACCTGGTGAGGGAAATGACGACAGTCTACGAGCAGCAGATAAATGGTGAGGGAAATGACGACAGTCTACGAGCAGCAGGTGCTTGGTGAGGGAAATGACGACAGTCTACGAGCAGCAGATAAATAGTGAGGGAAATGACGACAGTCTACGAGCAGCAGATACCTGGTGAGGGAAATGACGACAGTCTACGAGCAGCAGATACCTGGTGAGGGAAATGACGAAAGTCTACGAGCAGCAGATACCTGGTGAGGGAAATGACGACAATCTACGAGCAGCAGATAAATAGTGAGGGAAATGACGACAGTCTACGAGCAGCAGATAAATGGTGAGGGAAATGACGACAGTCTACGAGCAGCAGATAAATGGTGAGGGAAATGACGACAGTCTACGAGCAGCAGATACCTGGTGAGGGAAATGACGACAGTCTACGAGCAGCAGATAAATGGTGAGGGAAATGACGACAGTCTACGAGCAGCAGATACATGGTGAGGGAAATGACGACAGTCTACGAGCAGCAGATAAATAGTGAGGGAAATGACGACAGTCTACGAGCAGCAGATCCTGGTGAGGGAAATGACGACAGTCTACGAGCAGCAGATACCTGGTGAGGGAAATGACGACAGTCTACGAGCAGCAGATACATGGTGAGGGAAATGACGACAGTCTACGAGCAGCAGATACTGGTGAGGGAAATGACGACAGTCTACGAGCAGCAGATACCTGGTGAGGGAAATGACGACAGTCTACGAGCAACAGATACCTGGTGAGGGAAATGACGACAGTCTACGAGCAGCAGATACCTGGTGAGGGAAATGACGACAGTCTACGAGCAGCAGATACCTGGTGAGGGAAATGACGACAGTCTACGAGCAACAGATACCTGGTGAGGGAAATGACGACAGTCTACGAGCAACAGATACCTGGTGAGGGAAATGACGACAGTCTACGAGCAGCAGATACCTGGTGAGGGAAATGACGACAGTCTACGAGCAGCAGATACCTGGTGAGGGAAATGACGACAGTCTACGAGCAGCAGATACATGGTGAGGGAAATGACGACAGTCTACGAGCAGCAGATACCTGGTGAGGGAAATGACGACAGTCTACGAGCAGCAGATACATGGTGAGGGAAATGACGACAGTCTACGAGCAGCAGATAAATGGTGAGGGAAATGACGACAGTCTACGAGCAGCAGATACCTGGTGAGGGAAATGACGACAGTCTACGAGCAGCAGATACCTGGTGAGGGAAATGACGACAGTCTACAAAGCAGCAGATACCTGGTGAGGGAAATGACGACAGTCTACGAGCAGCAGATACATGGTGAGGGAAATGACGACAGTCTACGAGCAGCAGATACATGGTGAGGGAAATGACGACAGTCTACGAGCAGCAGATAAATGGTGAGGGAAATGACGACAGTCTACGAGCAGCAGATACCTGGTGAGGGAAATGACGACAGTCTACGAGCAGCAGATACATGGTGAGGGAAATGACGACAGTCTACGAGCAGCAGATACCTGGTGAGGGAAATGACGACAGTCTACGAGCAGCAGATACCTGGTGAGGGAAATGACGACAGTCTACGGGCAGCAGATACCTGGTGAGGGAAATGACGACAGTCTACGGGCAGCATATACATGGTGAGGGAAATGACGACAGTCTACGAGCAGCAGATACTTGGTGAGGGAAATGACGACAGTCTACGAGCAGCAGATACCTGGTGAGGGAAATGACGACAGTCTACGAGCAGCAGATACATGGTGAGGGAAATGACGACAGTCTACGAGCAGCAGATACCTGGTGAGGGAAATGACGACAGTCTACGAGCAGCATATACCTGGTGAGGGAAATGACGACAGTCTACGGGCAGCAGATACCTGGTGAGGGAAATGACGACAGTCTACGAGCAGCAGATACCTGGTGAGGGAAATGACGACAGTCTACGAGCAGCATATACCTGGTGAGGGAAATGACGACAGTCTACGGGCAGCAGATACCTGGTGAGGGAAATGACGACAGTCTACGAGCAGCATATACATGGTGAGGGAAATGACGACAGTCTACGAGCAGCAGATACATGGTGAGGGAAATGACGACAGTCTACGAGCAGCAGATACATGGTGAGGGAAATGACGACAGTCTACGAGCAGCAGATACCTGGTGAGGGAAATGACGACAGTCTACGAGCAGCATATACCTGGTGAGGGAAATGACGACAGTCTACGGGCAGCAGATACCTGGTGAGGGAAATGACGACAGTCTACGGGCAGCATATACATGGTGAGGGAAATGACGACAGTCTACGAGCAGCAGATACTTGGTGAGGGAAATGACGACAGTCTACGAGCAGCAGATACCTGGTGAGGGAAATGACGACAGTCTACGAGCAGCAGATACATGGTGAGGGAAATGACGACAGTCTACGAGCAGCAGATACCTGGTGAGGGAAATGACGACAGTCTACGAGCAGCATATACCTGGTGAGGGAAATGACGACAGTCTACGGGCAGCAGATACCTGGTGAGGGAAATGACGACAGTCTACGAGCAGCAGATACATGGTGAGGGAAATGACGACAGTCTACGAGCAGCAGATACCTGGTGAGGGAAATGACGACAGTCTACGAGCAGCATATACCTGGTGAGGGAAATGACGACAGTCTACGGGCAGCAGATACCTGGTGAGGGAAATGACGACAGTCTACGGGCAGCATATACATGGTGAGGGAAATGACGACAGTCTACGAGCAGCAGATACTTGGTGAGGGAAATGACGACAGTCTACGAGCAGCAGATACCTGGTGAGGGAAATGACGACAGTCTACGAGCAGCAGATACCTGGTGAGGGAAATGACGACAGTCTACGAGCAGCAGATACCTGGTGAGGGAAATGACGACAGTCTACGAGCAGCATATACCTGGTGAGGGAAATGACGACAGTCTACGGGCAGCAGATACCTGGTGAGGGAAATGACGACAGTCTACGAGCAGCAGATACATGGTGAGGGAAATGACGACAGTCTACGAGCAGCAGATACATGGTGAGGGAAATGACGACAGTCTACGAGCAGCAGATACCTGGTGAGGGAAATGACGACAGTCTACGAGCAGCATATACCTGGTGAGGGAAATGACGACAGTCTACGGGCAGCAGATACCTGGTGAGGGAAATGACGACAGTCTACGGGCAGCATATACATGGTGAGGGAAATGACGACAGTCTACGAGCAGCAGATACTTGGTGAGGGAAATGACGACAGTCTACGAGCAGCAGATACCTGGTGAGGGAAATGACGACAGTCTACGAGCAGCATATACCTGGTGAGGGAAATGACGACAGTCTACGGGCAGCAGATACCTGGTGAGGGAAATGACGACAGTCTACGAGCAGCAGATACATGGTGAGGGAAATGACGACAGTCTACGAGCAGCAGATACATGGTGAGGGAAATGACGACAGTCTACGAGCAGCAGATACATGGTGAGGGAAATGACGACAGTCTACGAGCAGCAGATACCTGGTGAGGGAAATGACGACAGTCTACGAGCAGCAGATACCTGGTGAGGGAAATGACGACAGTCTACGAGCAGCATATACCTGGTGAGGGAAATGACGACAGTCTACGGGCAGCAGATACCTGGTGAGGGAAATGACGACAGTCTACGGGCAGCATATACATGGTGAGGGAAATGACGACAGTCTACGAGCAGCAGATACTTGGTGAGGGAAATGACGACAGTCTACGAGCAGCAGATACATGACGACGTGTACGTGGAGATGCACTGCTGGGCCGGCTGTGACGTCGGGTCCACCCAGCCAGACATGACGCCACGGCATTCACGTCAATTAGCTGCTCATTTAATTAAGTTATTATGACATGTTACGATGACACCTTCCGTGGCACTTACCACACACATAGTGATACGTTGGCGGGCAGACGACACCACTAATGAATGCTCGGCAGCGTGTGGTCACAAACGACAGGGTCCGGTGGTGGACTCTACTTACTCTACCCCTTTTAGACTTTCCAGTAGCAGAATCAACACTAGAAAAACAGTGTTTTGATTAAATGTGTTACTACCTTTTCTCGTGCAACGTTTGCTGTATTTCCTAGAAATGAAACGTTTAGATCTGTTTACTATTATTATTTATTTTCAATAGATTGTATTTAGGTAAACCAATTTGTGACTGAAACCTTAGACTTATAAATTAAAAACATTTATAATGGATAATGCCTGGTAGACTATATTTGATATCGATATTGTGTGTTTTATGTACACTATATTGTATGTAGGCTTATTGTTGTTTTATTATTGATAATGTATTGTTCAATACATTTATCCGTCCTATTACTGGGTCCTTAATTTGGACCTTTAAAATAAATAACTATATTCCATGCACTTGTACACGCGCATCAAGTTCGCGTATGTCAAATATCGTAATGGCAGCATAGTTTGCCATTTCCGTTTGAATAATTGTAATACACACAACGATTCGTCACTGACGACATTACACCGCCGTGCGATGTGCAGCATTCGTCGTAGGCCGATAGTTGGCTTAATGCCGCTGCAGCCGCCGTGCCGCCTCCGGCGAAGAATTTCTGTGTGGCTTATGGGCAAGAGAAGCTGACGAAAAACCTGTGCTGGACCTTGGGCGCCATTTGCTAAATCAACGTACTCACCAACACTCCATGTATAGGGCCTAATATCATTACTGTTGTAGGCCTAGCTTCAAATGCGTGTAAACCTAGCCCTATATCAACTTGATGTGCGTGCGTGCGTGCGTGCGTGCGTGCGTGCGTGCGTGCGTGCGTGCGTGCGTGCGTGCGTGCGTGCGTGCGTGCGTGCGTGCGTGCGTGCGTGCGTGCGTGCGTGCGTGCGTGCGTGCGTGCGTGCGTGCATGTGTAGGCCGTGCGGGCGCGCGCTAGATCATGGACGGGTGCGTGAAAACACACGTGGGGGTGCTTGCCTGCGCGCGCCAGTATAATCTAGCGTATACTTTATGAAATTACAGTGATATCATCTTTAAAGTTAAACTATTGACTTCTAAAGCCATAATTCAGCATAAAGGCCAGCATTTTGAAACTTCAATCGCGATCTAGGTGTTAATTAAATGTATTGAACTTGTTACGTAAAACAAATTAGGTCAGGTATGACTGGTTTTTCTACTGATAAAACCCCGGCGAATTATAAATCAAAACAGTGTCCTCCGACCACTGGCTGAATACAATTTGCAGTGGAAGAGGTCATATAGGATGACAGTTGTAGATCTCGTGTGACATGTGTCATGTTTCCATGGTTACCGGCTCGGCACTGTCGCGGCCGATGTAACGGCGATGTTCATCTTTAGTCAGACCACGGTCAGACATCTCTAGTTGCAGCAACACTCTGGCTTGGCCTTAATATGTCACACGATGTATTGACCGCGTCATAACGCTGCCCGTTGCGTAGGTAGACTCTCACCAGTCCGTTGTCACAATTTCGAAGATAAATCGTAGCGACCACGGGTCATCTGAGAATTACAATTACCGTACGGCGCTGAATAGACGCCCGGCGTGCCACAGCGTTAATCATCGCGTCACTTCCGCAAACCCGAACAAACGAATTCTATCAGCAGCACATAACTAATTATGTTTACCTGCGTGTATTACCAATAATCAACTTTACAAATCTGACTATTTCAATTGGTTTCAACGTGCGATTAAATGACATCAACACCGGCTACACTAACAATTACATCACTGAAACGTCCGTGTTACACCACACGTGCGCCTCGTTTTCAATCATTAATCATCGTCAGCCACGACGTATAGTGGAAAAACCCTTGGCAGATGTTCAAATACTAAATATAGCATCGACCAGCCGTTTATTACAATGTGATGTTTTTGATCATGTAATTATGCAACACTGGGAAAATAATGTTAATTATTTAAGATATCAAACTTGAGTGATACATTTCGCGTTCACGTCATCTCTGAATTTCTCCCTCAATTACTGCCATATTGGTCGGTTACTTTAAAAGGTAGCATGTCCATCTCCACTATACCAGGGACAAGTCTGGATTTGAAACTGATCCTCAATTTCTAGTTGTTTTTCCTGCCTTACATTTCTTGTCCTGCTACTTCCACCTGGCAACCGTTCCACTCCCATCTGTTGCTCTCGTCCTCTCCTCTGTCATTCCATCCAAATACCTTCTTACACATTCCTCCCAATGCAGTCTAGTAACATTGTTACATTTCCACTACACCCCCTAGTCTATTGTGGTCAACATAGTACTCACACACGGCACCAGATGTCTTCTGTCCAATTTCGTTGTAGTCTGTCTCTTGATTTGCCAATCATGTTACTCATTATCTATCTGACTTGGCTTATAATCTGCCCATTTTTAAATCTGCCCCACTGACCAGTGATGATCTTGTATCTGCGGCAACTACACGGCCAATCTCACCTGCCAGGACGAATCCATCTGTCAGGGTATCTCCATTAGTGCCTGCACTAAGACAGACCAGTGCTTACAAGATATGGCATCAGCAGATACATAGCTGGACATATCAACTGACCACAGCCAGCCCAGTGTGTCCAGTGTGGCACTCCAGATATCACTTGACATGAGAAAGTATAAACAGATTACAAAGGTAAAAATAGGTGACTGCCGAGTCTTACTGTTGTTAGAACAAGCATTAATTCTGCAGAGTGACGGCGTCACTGCAATAATGTCATAGAATAGTGGTAACCGAGAATAATAATTGTAATCTGTTGTACTTATTCTGGATGTTAAACTTTGATAAATTTGATTACAATGGGGTGAGGAAAGATTTCCACAAAACAAAAGAAAAATAATAGAAATAACCACACGCTGATACTTAACATCTTTCTTTTATTGTTAAAAATACAAGTGAACTTTACCTATTGACAATGATCTTCCTGCAATTTTTCAACACTTTTATAATCATATATAATATATATATAATAATAATAATATACAGTACACATTAACGTTCAGCCATCTGTTAGTGCTGATATCATCAGGCACCAACATCGCACGAAAGCGTAACTTCTTTCTGTAGTAAAGTTGACATTTCCCGTAATCTCGCACATGCATACACATGTAGACATGCGTGCACGCACCAACAAATGCATACACGTGTGCTACCACAAACACATGCACACACAGACTTCGCTGCTCTTGGAGCACAAGGTCATACTTTGGTCCAGATAGACAGCAAAGTCATCCCCAGGTGTCGCCACATGGCCTAAATGCTATTACAGTGTACACGAGCGACCAATCAGGGTACAGCTTGGGAGGATCGCTTAGGCAGTGGAAACAGTGACATAATCAATGATGAAGTCTCACAAATGTGATGCCAAAGAAGAAATCTCATCTATGAGACCCACCAAAGATGAAATTTCACGAGACATCAAAGATGATAACTCACAAACGAGATTTATCACTGACCAAATCTTAAATGTGACTGCGAAAGATCAAATCTCCACAAAGTTTAGATCTCACAAGTGACTCACAAATGTCTGCCCCAAACTCTACCCATTGAAGAGGTGAAGAAACTTGTGGCAAGTGACCAACGAGGACAACACTTTGCCAGCTCAATACACAACAGACAATACTCGACCAAAGACGAGGCGAGAAACCGACTGGTCTCCAACTAGAAGCTGTAAGCTCCCACGGAAACAACAATGCATTCTGGGCCATAGCCACATTCAAGCGAGAAATCTTGTAAATACATATCGATGGCTTTCACACTTTCTAACTCAAACTGCAAGTGACACAATACATAGAATCGGGTGAGAGTCAGTGTACGTGTGTGTGTGTGTGTGTGTGTACTGTATGTGTGTATATGCATATGTATATAAGCACATGTCTATCTATATACATATAATTAATAGCAATGACAGAAACTGCGCTAACATAATGCCGTTGATACAAACGAAAGCTCACCCATAAGCGAGCTCATTTTACAGTCAGAAAACAATAACATTTCGACAAACAATAATTCCATTTTCTCAGTAATATGGCCTGACCTGTGAACAATAACACTTGGACATTAACATATTCAAAACAGAAGGGTAACATCAACTAAAAGCACGTATTAAAATCAGGATCTCATATATATGTAAGATACATGTATATATTTTGTTATATACACAATTCAATTTCTTCATTAACACGTATGCAAATGCACACACCAGAAAACCAAAGGCAAAACTAATAAACATTGATAAACGGTCTTTGACCTAACATGTCTGCTCCGTTAAAACCCTGGGATATTATTCCACAATGCAAAACGATCAAACAAAACAAAAGCTACCAGTAGTGGTAGGGCGCCACACACAGGGAAACTGGAAGTAGCAAATGGTGCAAAGAAAGCACAAACTGACCGTCAACAAACTAATCCTCAACAAACTGACCGTCAACAAACTGATGGTCAACCAAGTGGTGTCACGCTGAATGTCATGTGACCATCACTTGATAGGGAAATTAAAACGGGCATTTGTTGAAACCATCCTTGTGGCTGTGTGATTGAACCCTAACTTAAAAAAATTCAAACACTTCATCTGAATTGTTCAATGTGAGCATCTTTGTATTGTTTTTAAAACAATATTTCACATCGATGATGCGTTGTCTTGATGCGTCTTAGTGCTTGGTTTCAAAGAACTCAGGCGCAATGGAAGTTATGTTATTACTATTTTTGAAGAAGGGAATTCCAGATGAAATCAGGTGGGTCTGAAATAGTCTGCAACACAGTTGCATGACAGGCTCAGTTGATCATGACTGTGGAATAACTCGGGAGAATAATTACACAGACATTAGTTGCAATACAAGGATGGTTAAAACAAATACATGGTTGTACAATGAGGCACCGTTTACAGCTGTAGTTCTGCAACAGACCAAAACTGGCTTGTAAATTGGGTAAAACGACAAATGTCTCCCTTCTCTTCTCATCTGCTACTTGTGTCTTCAGACTAACATTCTGTGTCACAAAACTGAACCTTCCAACGTCATCCACAGTTGCAACACCAGAGAACAGTACGATGAAGCAGTGGTCGAATATTCCCGTTCGCATACCATTTTATCATGGGTGTCGATTTAAAAAAATAGTTAATATATGTGAACAATTCAAACATTATACCCGTCCAAGTTCTGTCTATTCGAAAACAATTTACGAAGTGGTTTTCTCACCACTTGAAATATGAGATGGCGACAACTACAGGTGTTAAAACAAACATGATTATTGGGGGAAAACATTTACCTTTACAGTGACCCACACACACGGGCTGCCATTGTGTATAGCATGTAAGTGAGTGAGAAAATATCATTGTAACAAGAAGGAAACAAAATGCACCAATCTACAACATCGGGGCATTGTGAATAAGAGAAATTCCAATAATGAAAACATTGCTAGGGTGACCCACCCTACCCCACTCAAAGAAAACAATAGGCGGCTCGTACTCAGACTGCTTGCACAGTGAACAGAAAGCTGACTACGTGCACAATTTAAAAAAATATATTTTCGTGCGTGGATCTTTCAATGTTTTCATTATTGGATTTCTACGTATATACAAAGCCCCTCAAACAAACATTAATGTATACACGACACAAAAGAACGCCGGTAAACAAACACTAAGTCTAGCAAGCACCCTCTGCTGCCAATTACGAAACACAAAATGCAGGCGACGTGGAAACAGCTCCACCTGGTGACCAAAAGGGATACCATTATCTGCAACTATGGAGCAGCGATTGTCCTAAATTCCATCTCTGAATTCGGCTGGCAATGACGGAAAGAAGCCAGCCAGTACGGAAGCACCAAATTTAGCCAATTTTTACATTAAATTTCCTCCATGTTCGGCAATCATGTAACATGAGATGTCTGCTATTAGGCAAAGCACATTGTCAGTTATAATACAAATTTACACGTGATTTCTATAACCTGTGCAACAACACATGTCAATAACTGCTGGTCGACATACAATGTACCATTCGTAATGCCTGATTTCATAGACTGCACTATATACATAAACAAACATTACCATCTCTTTACAGCTATATATATATATTTTATAGATGTCATTCACTTTGTCAAGAACGTGTTGTCATAACATGTTCAGTGGGCTTACAGGGCTTTTGGCAAATTCATCCAAAATATAGACATGATTTCTCACTCACTCAGGGAACTCTTCTGGTTTGAAAATAATAATGGGTTTTGCAAATCTGTCACAAAGATGCCAGTGGGTTATTTTTTTAAACTCACAAATTCTGCATTTCCATCACAAGGCCACATGCGGGTGTACTGAAAAGTAGGCATTGTCCCAGAGGAACATCCCTCAAATCCTTCGCCTAGTTTCTGGCAAGAGAAGGGAGAGAAACTCCTGACCACTCCCGGGTGATGCATACTATACTGGGTATTACATAACCCTGTAGCAGCCTTCTCAAGAGCTAATTCTGGCGGTTCCCATGGCAACATAGCCTAGCTATCAGACACGATGCAGAGAAATTAGCCGCTGAGAGAGGTAGACAAAAGTACATGCCTTCATACCCCCCTCCCTGAATACAACTGACCACATACAATGGATCTGACCACCAGAAAATCGAACTACATACTAATCAGTTGGAAAACCCTCTGGATTGGCCACAAATCCTCGTTTTACATGGATAAATTGGGGGCCATCTTAGTTTGACTGCGGAAGATATGTTGCTACAAAAATCAATAATACTAGGAATAAATGTGCAAAGGGCATTGAGTGCCTTCACATGAGAGGGATAATATCACCAATGACCAATATTAATGTTTTTCAAATGAAACTGGACAAGAAAAATTCAGAGTTCTCATGTGGACTTCAAGAAGTAAAAGTGGCCTACTTTATGGTTCACTTCACAATGGCCTCGGTCACTCTGCTGCTGTTTCCAAGGCGTGCCGCCAAATTGAGCAAATTAATTCCACTGGCTTGAAATGCAAATTGCAACAACGGGACTTGACCACGGGACTTGACCATGGCTCCACTACAGCGGTCACAGTGTGTGCGGCCACACGTAACCGGACTTGCATGACCGCTGCTGGCCTCGGATGGACCCCGGCTGACTCTGGTCTGCTCTACTTGTCATTGCTGTCACAATGAAACAAGTCGGTCAACCGTCCACCAGCCAGTGTGCGACTGTCTGACCAGCTGATTGTTCCAATTCACCAGTGGAAACCATGACCCGTCACTGACCATGCATTGACACGCAAGAGGATGCTTTATTTTCAGCTGACCGGTGCAAAGTTGAGACTGGTGTCTCTAGTGAAAGGTCTTTACAATGCATGGTCAAGACGTGTATTGCTAGTGAATGGTCCATGCGGTTAATGGTCCTTGCAGTGAATGGTCCTTACCATGCATGGTCCTTACAGTGCATGGTCCTTACCATGCATGGTCTCTAAAGATAGTGACATATTCAATTAATGCTTTCTCAAATGAGTGAGAGGAGGTCCTTCCAATGTGAGGTCTCACAAGTGAGAGGACCTTCCAATGAATGGTCTCTGAAGTAATAGGTCCTTCCCATTAATGAGAGACTGGTATCTGAAGAGACCTACAGTGTGGTTCTAATGTGATCATGTGAGTGATCACTCTAGAGAGGACCTTGATACTGTGCTCTCTAAAGTGCTCCATCTGCCGATCACATCCATCCAGTCAGACATCTGTCTCCAGGAACATAAGTAAATCAGAACACGGCCTCTCGATACAGTGATGCTGAACCTTTCTCTAACACCGCCTGTCCCTGTCACTGAACCTCCCCACTGCGACACGTCCACCGACCAGGCCGCATAAACGCTGCAGTCACATGCGAGTAATGCACGTCTGGGGACACGGCTGGCGACCAGCGCTGAATGCTTCAGCAGCTGCCAGATGAAAAATCAATGTGCAAGAAAGGCGGACACTTTGACTTCTTTAGAAATGCCTGCGACGGAAAGAGCCATACAAAATCAAATTGGCAATGACAATGCAAAGTGCCAGAGGCGACATCTAGTGGCAGGCTAAGATGTGCATGTCAGGTCTGGTTATTCAAGACGCCTGCCGCAATGGATGAAAGCAGAGTCAGCTAGAATTATTATTAGGCGGGATGGTGTTCCTAGAAACAATGCCACATTTCTAGGAACAGTGGCTGGGCTTGAAGCGGCCATAGTCTCATGTCACACATGTGAATAGCAACACTGTGCATAATGACTACATCTCTTTAGATTCACATCGCAAGAAGAAGCAGATGTGGTACATCATTCAGGCTCTTGTTAGATTTCTACTGTCATTAGAATTTAACATCATGTTACACACTCGTAATCACTGTCAGTTCACGTTGGAATTTTCAGGTTTTCTGTTATAATTTGGCGTTAGAAAGAAGAACTAGAGGCTTGTTAACATCATTAATTTCAATGGACCACTGTTTTATGTGGCCACTGTAGCAAGGAACCACTTTATTAAGAGACCACTTTAGCAGGAGACCACTGTGTCAATGGACTACTGTTCTAAGGGACCATTGCATCAATAAGCCCCTGAATTGAGCGTGACGTGGGACTTTGATGCACTCAGCTTTTTCGTATGAGAACCTTCACATGAGAGACACTCTCTAGTCTAATGCAACCAAGTGGATTACACCAGCTGTTAGTGGAGTCTTGCTGGCAGCAGGGACAATCAATCACCCACTCCAGTGGCTGCAGCATAGCACTAGCACTGGCTGCAGCGAAGCATTTGTAGTAGATCCAGCCTGACATCATTGAGTTCATTGGACTCTTTGGCAATTCTTTGTTCCAAATCTCCAGAATACAGTGGCAGACGACCACTACAGGGTACAGCTGTCTCCAAGTGCACTGTTAGATCTTAGGCTTTAAATCGTCTCTCCTTTCATCATGTGGGTTACACATAATGGTCTCTTTGGAGTGGACCATCGGACCAAGTCCTCTCCTTGCAGGGACCAACAGACATGACCACTGTGGCCATGAGATATCTCAGCCGCTAGCAGTGTGACCCCATCTTCTGTCGGTCAGCAGGTATTGCCATGGAAACGCTAGTGGATGAATAATTGATAATTAGCGGAGTGCAGGAGACCCGGTGAGCAGGGTGAGACGTGAGACTGAGAGAGCACTGTGCAACCAGGAAGATGGAATGAGACCAGACAGACCACATACCTGCTTCCTTTTGTCCCTGTCATTAACACTGTGCTGTGCACATCACATTTCTTTAGTAATACCGGTCACTAATGAGATTTGACTGCTACTGGTGGACACTGGGAGAATTCGGTGCACTTGTACCGAGGTCCAGTTAATTACTTTGCCCAGTCTGGTGGACCCCAGAACTAGTGATCAGTAGCGGTCATTCATGTCCAGTGGACCCTAGAATTGGTGGTCATCTAGCGGCCAGTCATATCCAGGGCAGTCGGCAATTTCACACGGGATGGTCTAATTGTTTTCTCAAATCTCTCGCATTCCATCGCATGTGTGGATTGAATTACCCGACTGACGCCAATTACTACATTTTTATGACAGCATTATCAACGGCTTGCTAACAAGCCGTGCAATATACAACACCCGAATATGGGACTTTATTCTCGTTGATTTGCTCTGAACTAGTTGGAGCCGGGAATCTAACACGGCACTTAATCAAAATTGTCACTCTGTGGGGATTTATGCCCCAGAAAAACCCACTGGCATCTTGAAAAAAGAAGTGCTACATGTGCTGTCACTGGAATATAAATGGTAAAATAACTCTCTCAAAACAAAATGGACTGAAACTGAGTCGGTCAAATACATAGTATTACACACTGTGCTACATGTGACCATCAGAATAAGTAGTGATCTGCGACTCTATCGAAGGCAGACATGGCTCGGTCGACAGCCTCAACAGCTGCTCCAAAGGGACATTTTAAGTATTAACACACAATTCTGTACAAAATTAGCTATCTGGGACTATGCGATTCGACCTACCAAGTTTGTGTCATGATTAGTAGACATTAGTGATACATACACAAGGAAAAAAGACGTGCAACATTTGTCCATTTCGGTCGCAAAGACGGCTAGGCCGTGTCGACTAATGTCAGGACATGTCAACTTTGTACAGATTCACGATGTCAACGTAACGCATCAGTAGACAAATATACAAAGCGGGTAACTGCGTGCGTGGCTGGTGTCCATCTCTCGAGCGACGTGAAATGTTTCACTTTTTACTCTTTACCTCTTCGAAGCTGGCAAATACAACTCGGTGTTTGCAGAAAAGATTTCTGAAGGGCATCCACACAAAAACATCTTTCAATACACCATCATAAGGGTGTGAACTGCCCCCTGCTGATAGGTGCGGTTCAACTATCTTCACGTTGTTAGCATGAGACACTTCCTTCGTGTTACTAGCCATAAAACTGAGGTACATACTCTGTGTCCAAAACAAACCAATGGTGGTACTTCGTGTTTGTGCCAACCATTCAGAGGTGCTCCCTTCATGTTTTTTGCCCAGCTAACCTGCTAAGTGTCAGCTTCAGGTCAACATTCTACGTCACAGAAACTTACTGCAACGGATCAAAAAAACAGAACACTTGCTTCAAACCACATAAATGAATTCCGATTCCAATAATCAAAATGGCCAATACTTGTGTTTCCATGACAACCCCATCTCCATTTGTGAGGCTGTTCTACACAAAACGAATTTAGCCTTTTGCAACCACAAAGCGTGTTTGTAGAAAATATGCAAGTAAAGATTATTTTTTATTCTTGATCCGTTGCTGAATTTCTTGTACACAATTTGTGATGTAATGTACATATGAATGTATGTTCCATGCATATGATGTATGTATGTAGATGTGTGTGTGTTCAGTCTACTTTTTGCTGTCAACATGCACCCAGGACACACGCATGTGAAAACTGCGTTCATAATTGCGACGTGACTTTCCAGAAACAATTAGCATACACACAGTTCTGCCAATGTCACCATTTTGTAAACGCCACAAACCTTTCGCACAGGTTTGACATGCGGATTTGACCCCGTGAATGAACTCTGTTCCTGGGTCCAGACCGACATATTCAGTGCATCTACCACAACTATTCTGAAACAAAACACGAGCAGACCCATGTGGGCCGCATTACCCCCTTAATCATTCATCATTACTGCATGTGTACAGCTCACCTTCACGTCTCACGTCACGTGCATGCACGCCTGCACACACGCACGCACCAGTGTGTGCAGATTGTGCGGGAGCATTCTTATGGCAACAGAGGTTATATAAAAGTATGTACACATCCTAAATTACCCAAGATATCATCATAAAAAAATCTGTCCATTTCATCTTCTCACATCAGTTTCGCATCAGTCTGCTTCAAGCGTCGCCGAACTGTCGGAATAGTTCTAACTGTAGTACAGCTGCTTCCCTGGAGGTGACGCCACTGGGTCACCTATATCACCTGGTGGTGATCTAGCTCACTGCAAACTCCACTGAACGAGCACATTGCAGGCATGACCTGTCTCGCTACATTGCAATGGACATTCCACCAATGGGAACAGTTCTTCAAGTACACAAAGAGGAGCAACATGGCTGGTTGCTCATGGCAACCGCATAATTAATTGTAATGAAGTTCGTAACCACAATTCACTATCCCACCACCAGAGGGTGCTGTTGTCACGCCGAGTGACGACTGACGATTTCACATTCAATGTTTTATCGGAGCCGATATGCTGCCATTTCCCAGCATGCAACAGTATTTGCCATGCGATAGTTGCCTGACAGGACACAGAGTCCTCGGCAACCAATCAGTTTCTGAACCAATTAGATTTGCCCCGTTCATGATAGCTATTGTTTGATATGACCTTGATCTTTCTGTTGTCCCAAACACAACTGTTCCTTCCAGGTGATTCGTGTTGATCCTGAGAGCAGCCGTTGTTAACAGGTGTCCGACGGCGCAGTCAACCTGAGGTAGACTTTTTGAAGCACCCTTTGTCATGTCTGCGAATATCTGGTGATGGAAATATCAGACAGATGGCAAACATCGGAGGGAATCATCCAGTGCTGGGATGGGGCAGATCAGGGGAGATCGGGGAACATGGGACAACTATGGCAGTATCCAAGCAGACGGCCGACCAGCCACGACGTGTGTCGAGTGGGGCGTAGACGACCCCGCGTACACGTGCACAGCAAATGCCTAAGTCCACCCTGCTAGCAGGGTCACAATATTAGTGTCTGCAGCGTGGCGCACTGTCCATTGTTGCCGCCGTTGCCCCCTCCACTGCCCCCCATTCCACTGTCCATGCGCCCGTCCATGCGCCCACCCATGCTTCCATCCCCGGTGCCTTCGAAGTTGCAGTCAAGGGATCCTTCCAGGTTCAACTCATGCTTGATGATCTGGTCAACGTCGCACTCAATCTCGCTCGCATTCATGTCAGCGAAGTTTAAGTCGAGGTCGTTCGGCATGCTAGCAGCGCCCCCTAGCTGCTGCAGCATGGGGTTCGTCTGCATCGATCCGCCCGTCATTAGCTGCATGCTGCTGCGCATGTTGGCCGTCTGTACAGGTGAGCGCTGCTGGTTGGAGTCCCCACGTGCGGGGGACAGTTGACCGGGACTGTTGGGTGACAGAATGCTGCCCATGTGCATCTGAGCCGCCTGCTTCTGTGTCAGTGCCTGGCGCAGCAGTGAGTTGTTCATGTCGAGTGAGTTCTGCTGGTCGACGGCGCTCTGGAAGGCACTGTTGTACTGGTTCATAGACGTCATCATCTGGTCCTGCTGCGGCGCGAGGTACTGGTCCTGCGCCGCATAGCCGCCTGCACCGCCGGTACCACTCGCACCGTTGTCCTGCTGCAGTAGCTCGCTGAGCGTGCGTGCCGCCATGTAGTTCCCCTGGGTCGGACTGCCACGCACCCCACTGTTGAGACTGACCGCCAGGGCTCCGTTCGGACTGGTCAGTCCACCCCGCATCCCCTTGGTCATCATCCCGTTGTGGTACACGCTTCCATTTCCCATCATGTCCTGTGGACTGCCGTTGCCCATCACACTGGCTGTTGTCTGTGGGGGCATATCTGGGTAGGGTGGGGGTGCAGCCATGTACCCCCCATTCTGATCCTGCACGTATCCGGAGTTTGGTGACAGCTGGGACTGCATGGGACTGGGCACGGAGAGACCCCCGCCTCCCATCATCTGCTCCCCACGCATGCCGCCTGAGTTGGGGGAGAGGGTATCACCGACAAACATCTCAGCCAGGCTCTCACTCAGGGTCTCTGTGAAGGTCTCCTGGTTCGTGTACGATGTCGCCAGGCCGCCGCCACCAGTCGAGTTCCACGGGATCGGTGATATCGGCGCCACCTGGTTGTCACCGCGTAAATCAGGCTCAAGCTCTGACTGTATCGGGGAGAGTCGCCCGATGCTGCTGGCGTTAGAGCTGGCTCGGGCGCGGAAGTCCTGCGGGCTCAAGTTGAAGCTGTCCACCATGTTCAGGTCACCCGTACTGTCCCCAAACTCTGACCCCGGGTTAGAACTGGGCACCTGTCCCTCCATGGCCGCACGCATCTGTTCGACCTTTTTCTTGACACGGCCGCGTTTCTTCTCGTACACCTTCGTGTCCATGCTGGTGGCACGTCGGCGCGGGGTCTTGCCCGGCTTTGCGTCGGGGTTGATGACCCACCATGAACTCTTACCTGTGCCTTCATTCTGGATGCGCATGAAGCGGTTGTGCAGGGACAGGTTGTGGCGAATTGAGTTCTACAACACAACACAGACATTTGTTAAGTCTAATGATTCTGAAACAAGCTGGTTGACACCCAACAGCTTTACCTTTATGAACGTTGGCTTTTGACATGCGAACCATGAAATGTGTATCACTCGGAATCGATTAGTTAGTTTATTAAATTTTGTTTGAAAAAAGGATACCTTCTTTTGAACAGAAATTGGTTATTTATAACTTATGATTACATATAGTTTACTTATTTGTTGGTGTCAGTATATTTTAATGTATTAGATTTATTTATTTGTTACGACTTTAATAAGACGTCATATTATCTAGTTTTACTGTAACCTACCATTACTTTCATTATCATTATCATTGTCCTATATATATATTGAATTACTGAGCATACATAGAGCACAACATTTACTCAGCTCATGTTGTACTGTGTTTTAAAGCTGTTGCTGTTACATAATTCCAGGTGTATATTTAGAAATAAGATATGGGCAAATGAATTGAATATTGTCAGTGCAACTTGCATGGCCTAACAGTGACTCCTCATTAATTATCTACTGTACTAGAATACCGCACTGTCAAAGACTGGCATCCTAGAAATGTTTCCTGGCATTTGTAGCTTCACATTTATGTTATCTGACGATAATTCATATCTCGACAATAATACATTTTGTCAGGGATACTTTGCAGCAGTAGTGGTAGCAGCTACAGTTTGTCATTTTGTTGTAGATATTACAGATTTGTGTCAGTCTGGGTTTGGCTAGACAATGTCTGTGAGATGCAGTTTGCCATTGTTGACTGTTACGGGATATATATATATATATATATATATATATATATATATATATCCCGTGAGTTGTGAATGCAGTTTGCCATTGTTGACTGTTACGGGATATATATATATATATATATATATCCCGTAACAGTCAACAATGGCAAACTGCATCTCACAGACATTGTCTAGCCAAACCCAGACTGACACAAATCTGTAATATCTACAACAAAATGACAAACTGTAGCTGCTACCACTACTGCTGCAAAGTATCCCTGACAAAATGTATTATTGTCGAGATATGAATTATCGTCAGATAACATAAATGTGAAGCTACAAATGCCAGGAAACATTTCTAGGATGCCAGTCTTTGACAGTGCGGTATTCTAGTACAGTAGATAATTAATGAGGAGTCACTGTTAGGCCATGCAAGTTGCACTGACAATATTCAATTCATTTGCCCATATCTTATTTCTAAATATACACCTGGAATTATGTAACAGCAACAGCTTTAAAACACAGTACAACATGAGCTGAGTAAATGTTGTGCTCTATGTATGCTCAGTAAATATTTAGATGTAAATATATCTTTAGTGTTGTACAGCTAGTGTCTTGTGTATTCTTATCAAGTGTTTTACTCATTTTTGTTTAAACAACTAGCACAGGTAATTAACTAACCAATCAATGGATGAGTCTGAAGAATTTTTTTATTTTTAAATTATAAACATGTTTTCAAAAAATAAAGTGTACAGGTTTATTACAACTTCATCATAAACATCATACATTGTAATGTGGCGTAATGGATTTTTAATTGCAATGTAAACAGTATTTTCTCACCATAATTCAATCAAGCATGCCACTAAACAGTATCACCATTTAAACTGCTCCAATAATACAAAATCCCACCAAATAATTCTAGACATTGATTCACTGATATCTGATTTATAAGCAGGCTAGTAAATCATCTGAGTCTATGCAATATGGTTTGTACATTATCGATGGCAATGCACATGGCGACTGGTACTGAATGCACTAAATACTTGTATGCATGCATAAGCCAAAGCACAGTGCTACTGCTGCTAACATTATTTCATACAAGGTCAGGCCAAAGCACAATATTAGATTTACACTTATATCTGAGTGCTTAGTATAAAAATCGGATTACTTAGGTCAAGGCTGCAGTAAATTTATGCCATTAATTAGATAATAAATAACATAAGCTTTCTCTTGGTTTTACACCGTCATAACACTGAACAGAAAAAGAGTAATGAGAGAATAAAAATAAACCCCTGAAACACAGCCCAGCCACTGTCCTGACATTTCGCAGTGGTCATAAGGCAGCAATTTATGGGGTTATAAATCAGCCAGTCGCAATGTGGTGGATAGAATGTAATCTTGAAGCAAGGCTGTTTCTGACGGGATGCAATGATACTGGAGTTTTGTCATGCAACTGAGCTGGCATAAATCCATATTTCAGTGGTACACAATATCATTCAACCAATTGGGAAAACTTGCATCTGTTTACCAACTAGTGAGACGACACAGGTGATGAAGTTTTACTTAAAGTTATGAGTCATATCAGTTTATTTCTGTGGGACAAAAACATGACACGTAGACCTGCTTGTTCAGTCTGCCATTAGAAATGCCATTTCTGATTTGATGCATCGTTGGATAACAGGTTTATCTATAAATGCCACAAACGACCAGAATTGTGATCCTTTCTGTTATAATGGACGTCTGACGTATTGAGAAGTTGTAAGCTGAATTGATGCCAGACATGTCGGATTCAGAGAGAAGTTGACAGACATCACTAGAGAGTGCTAAACAAAAACAAAGGATAATTGTTTAAATAGCCTTGGATTAGTCATCTATTCCACAGGGTCATAAACACTCAGTCAGTGACTGTCAACTCATGAAGGCTCGCTATGTCTAATGATATCACCCCACGGGAACAATGTAAATAAACCACCAGCATGTTTTCTAATTATGCCTTCAATGATTGCTTCAGCTCATATAAGCCTTGTCTCAACTCAGACATTATAGCAATATTTTATCAGATCTTTGTAACAAACTTTTTTGTTAACTATACATTGCATAATGTTTGTTATAATGTTTATTACAAATAAATGTTTCCTTTTTCACAGAGTTCCCCGATAAGGCTTAAAATGGTTTAAACACATTGTCAATAATCTTCTTGCACCAACTATATAATCTAACCCAACAACTAAGTTGCAAGAAAACTACATGAGACTGTCAACCCACCAGACGGAAACATCTTCAGATGAGACAGACATTACAAACAGGTGCACTTTCTAAATGATGTCCGACTCAAGGTCTGCTGGGGTGGGTCCATGTTAGCTGATACTTTCTGGCAGCACCATTTAGTATATTGTTACACACCAGCCTTGAGAACCTCCCCATAAAACCCTGCAATTTGCGAAGTTAAGATAACAGCGCTAGGACAACTTTGACAGGTTAAGACAACACCGGAGAAGAAGGTTTGACACCAGAGCCGCCTGGGCACCTGCTTCAGGGTTGACAGCTTGTCAACCTTGGAGGGAGGGTATCCAGGGGTCTTCAGGGGTCATTGGATTTAGGTCACAGTTGGGTGGGTGGTTTCAATAATACTGAAGGTCACAGGTCATAGGTTCGTGTAGAGGTTTTATGGATGGTAATGTTCACTTTGGATGACAAAATTACAGTGGACATGTAGAAAACTGGAAGAGGAAAACATGGGCCAAGAGGCCTTTGATGCCTTTTGGACTATATCATTGTGTGAGTTTGATATTATAAATGAAATCATAGTCTTTACCATAACCACCCCTGGTTGTTCATATGAGATGACCAGAAACACAGCCACATGATGTGAAGGCAGCGACAGGACTGGACATTAGTGGTTTTAGTCTAGACACAGTAATCTAGTTTCAGTCCACTTTTCAGTGAGCAGAATGCAGTTGACATCAATAAAATGTGTGATATTTAATTGTTTTCATAATTGTTCGGAACATTAATTTTATGTTTGTTACCTACAAGTCACACAATTTCAAAGATAATTAAATAGGCATCAAAATAAACTTCACTTGCTTTTACAGAAAATCAATAGTTTTAAAGATACATTAACTAAAATGTGCACAACATACTGTTGTCATGTGACCTGGGCTGAAATGGCACACATTTCAAATAATTTGCTCCAAAGCAAGTTAATTTCTTACAAAACGACTGAAATAATTGTTTTAGCATGTGAAAACATTATTGTCAGTTTTGAAGTGATGCTTTTAGTTAAATTTTGTGAATAAAATTGAGAGGAATTGTTCATAATGGTTGTTTTGTTGAAAGCACAAAGATGTCAGGGCGATGACTTACCCTCCACCACTCAAATAACCCCTTACAGGGCGAGTTGTATGCCATGAAATCACACTCAGGTTTCACACTGCTGTTTGCCTGATTGTTTATAAATACTATTATGTGGTGCGAGAGAACTGTGGTACGTAAAAGATTGTCTGTGGCGACCTTGACCTAGGTGCTTGTGGAAGGATTATCTCATGTGTGGATATGTAAGTCCTGTGTCATTATTACGCCATTCTCAGTTCTACCCATGGTACTACCGTAGAGCACCTAATAGATGCACACTCGGCAAACATGAGCAATGGTGTCCATTTCCTGTAGCCTTGAAAATACTATGCTAAGTTAGTTTGTTTCAAAACAACCAAATCTTGGACCCATGAAGACTATACACCATAACTATTTCAATTACTGGTTTTGACACTATGAGTTACCCCATAGTGTCAAACCATCAACCATAAAATTATAAATGCTACCTACTTGAAAGATCTATTATTTGAGCCATTTCAAGTAAACAAAGTACTGAAGTATCAGTTTAGTTTAATTTCTCTACCTGCTGGAAATGTATCAGTTTCATTCAAACTACCCGATAAGCCACATACAGCTCCACAAACCCAGGAGTGTATTCACACCCTGTCATGTCACTTTATGTCACTTTCTTGACTGGTTTCAAACCCCCTGCATTTAGTAGCTTTTCCCAGTGTAACTCCAGCATAAAATGTGCTATTTTTACCAAAGACCTACTGTCAAAGGGTAGTGTAATTCGCGTGCGAACTGTTTATCTATCACTTCACCATTCACAGGTGTCTTTTTAATGCCTCTCATTGTTTGGCATGTAAAAATAATTGAGGTAAAAACTGGCCCAGACTATTTGACTATTTTATGAGTTCATTGCATGCAAGACACCACAGTTCCACGGTGGGAATGTCTCTTATGAGAAACTGGACAATAGTATATGTGTCACATGGTACTATACAGTACCACGTTGCACCACACTGCACCACATGGCACCACACAGCACCAGGTGGCACCACAGTAGCATCGCAGAGTTCCACATAGACACCACAGAGTTGGTAACTGGAAGGCTATGGAAGGAGACACACTGCACCGCCTGCGCTGCCTGCGCCGTCCGTCCCACTGGCACAGAGCCAACCACCTTATCTCTGAGTCAGCTAATTATATCCACAGGCACCTGGTTGTACACTTAAAGCTCACCCCAAAGTAAAACAGACTGCTCCCTCCACGACCTCGTACAACCTACCTCAACCTGACCCAAGCAGAAATTACATAGCAATTTTCAAGCACCACTTCACTCAAGTTACTGTACATGAGTTACACAGCATCAAACTCCATCCATCAGTTTTGCATACGTAGAGCACATAACTATAGAATCTCACAGTAGATGTGAATGTTTATTCATGAAGAAATGACATGTTCTTGTACCATTACAATGTCACAATTGCAGTCAAGCAGGTCCTGTATTTCAATACCTTGACCTATATTTATAAGAATCGCTACAAATATACACTATCTACAATCACAAAGCACAGGTGACTGCCAGCATTTTCAGAACAAAAACTTGATTACATAACATTATTATATCATTAATTATCAAACCTCCAAGGCTGCAGTGCAATAAATCTGACATACTAACCTAAGCACAACTACAAGTAAATTTATTAACAGCCCTCAAAGATACACAGTTCAACACATACAATCCAAGATTGGCGATATAGCCAGACTTGGATTGCCAGCCAGATTACATTGTTGCCAGAACATTTAACTCATTTACATCAACTTACTTACAGATATATGTACGTACTGATTGTTATCGTGAAAACACAATCGTATCAAACGGCACACATGTGAACTGTCACATGTTGTGGCCATTCCAAGAGAACAGAGACCACTCAACGGTATGTCTAAATGAGGTCAGCAATAATATTCCATAACATGTAGTAAATTGATCAGATCAAGTCAATGATCTTCTGTAAGAATCATACTCCTAGTAGACTACGTAGATAAGTCAGTTGGAATACAAGTATTTTTACAAACCTGGTATAAACCCAAACAAAAAGTTGCTAACATATTATAGTTTTATAGCTGGGTTCATGCCAGTTTGTTTTCTTGGTAGCAAAGACAGTGAAACACTGGTCATTTGAAGCTGTCAACTAAGGATATATTTTGGTATATTCTGGCTGATAGCAGTTTATTACAATCATTTGGTGAAACTGTGAATTTTGTTCATTGCAATCCTTGTTGATGGTGACTGTGTGACACAACATGACATTTTTTCACTGAATCCAAAACCTGACCAGCAGGAATGCTGGTCTGACTGCTGTGTTCTGTCTTCAGTCTGGGGATATTCCTCACTCTTCACTTCAGTATTTATATGAACCTGACATTGCTTAGCCGTGGCTCCTCTAGAGGTACACCTGTTGTAACATATGGCTGTGACGCCCCCACATGTAGGCAGACTGCCACAGGTAGCCTTTGTACTCTGGCTGCCAGTTATTCCTGGACCCACCAAATGGTTGGAGTGAGCCTGGAGCCCGAAGCCCGGAGCCTGAAGAGAAGGGCCAGTTGCAGAGAGCCACTGCCCACTGCTGTGATACTGACTACATACACACACACACACACACATACAGCTGTTGGACACAGACTGATGTTCCTGAGTCTTACCTACAGGGGCTTACTTCCTTGGATCTTACCTATAGAAGCTTACTTCCTTGGATCTTACCTACAAGGCTTACTCCACAGTGTCTTACCTATGGGGGTTTACTTCTCTTCCTGTGTCTTTCCTACAGGGGCTTACTTCCTTGGATCTTACCTATAGAAGCTTACTTCCTTGGACCTTACCTACAAGGCTTACTCCACAGTGTCTTACCTATGTGGGCTTACTTCTCTTCCTGTGTCTTTCCTACAGGGGCTTACTTCCTTGGATCTTACCTATAGAAGCTTACTTCCTTGGACCTTACCTACAAGGCTTACTCCACAGTGTCTTACCTATGGGGGTTTACTTCTCTTCCTGTGTCTTTCCTACAGGGGCTTACTTCCTTGGATCTTACCTATAGAAGCTTACTTCCTTGGATCTTACCTACAGGGGCATATTTCTTGTAGATTACCTGTATGAACTTACTTCCTTGGATCTTACCTACAGGGGCATATTTCTTGTAGATTACCTGTATGAACTTACTTCCTTGGATCTTACCTACAGGGGCATATTTCTTGTAGATTACCTGTATGAACTTACTTCCTTGGATCTTACCTACAGGGGCATATTTCTTGTAGATTACCTGTATGAACTTACTTCCTTGGATCTTACCTACAGGGGCATATTTCTTGTAGATTACCTGTATGAACTTACTTCCTTGGATCTTACCTACAGGGGCATATTTCTTGTAGATTACCTGTATGAACTTACTTCCTTGGATCTTACCTACAGGGGCATATTTCTTGTAGATTACCTGTATGAACTTACTTCCTTGGATCTTACCTACAGGGGCATATTTCTTGTAGATTACCTGTATGAACTTACTTCCTTGGATCTTACCTACAGGGGCATATTTCTTGTAGATTACCTGTATGAACTTACTTCCTTGGATCTTACCTACAGGGGCATATTTCTTGTAGATTACCTGTATGAACTTACTTCCTTGGATCTTACCTACAGGGGCATATTTCTTGTAGATTACCTGTATGAACTTACTTCCTTGGATCTTACCTACAGGGGCATATTTCTTGTAGATTACCTGTATGAACTTACTTCCTTGGATCTTACCTACAGGGGCATATTTCTTGTAGATTACCTGTATGAACTTACTTCCTTGGATCTTACCTACAGTAGCTTACTTCCTTGGATCTTACCTACACTAGCTTTACTTCATGGAGTGTTACCAAGTTGTAAGCCATGCCATTAAGATTTAAGGCAGAACAATCTAAATCAGTGACACTGTTCACCGCGGTGTACTACTACAGTGTGGCGGGGCAGTACACACGGTCAGGACACTGACACACCTACACTAATGGCTGTCTCACAACTCACACACTGGGTCCAGGAACAGTTTCTACAACTGCAGGAAATTAATCAAGTTTACTACCAACACCAGCCCATTCTACGGCTACACAGTTACACTGACCAAACCTAAGGGTTGGCTACTGAGGGTTGGTGTCTGAAGATTAAAATAACCTACCTTGACACCATAACACGTCTCAGACACACCTCCTGAGATGTCTGACACACTTTGACACATCTCTGACACACCTTGCCATGTATCTGACACATCGACACACTTGACACATCTTGACTCGGTTCTTCATTGGCTAGTTCAAAAGAACAAGGGACATGTCTTCCCAGCCACCATGCTATGTCCCACCCCTGGGGTTATATCTTCCCAGCCACCATGCTGTCCCACCCCTGGGGTTATATCTTCCCAACCACCATGCTATGTCCCACCTCTGGGGTTATATCTTCCCAACCACCATGCTATGTCCCACCCCTGGGGTTATATCTTCCCAGCCACCATGCTATATCCCACCCCTGGGTTACATGAAGGCAACTCTGGTACAGTAGAAAGTAGGTCTAACACCATCCCTCTAGGCTGGCCCTAACTTCCATGTCTTCTTCCGTTACACATTTCTTATGTAACTGAATCATGCAGAGTTAGAAATGTCCGTGTCTCATAGCAACCTTACCAGAAATCAAAAAGTATTTCTGTTAAACACAAAAAGCATCACACAAAATCACCTTATCAGAAATATTTCTCTGTATATTCCATAAAATTCACAGCAGAGTTTGTTGCGACTCTGTGAGTAGGCCAACTACAGTTTCATGTTGCAAATGCCTGTTTGCGTTCCCCAAGTGACAATTGAGCGTAATGAAACAGTAGCCATTTCCTTGACAAGCCCCGCCCGCGGTCATTACCCACAGACACTGGCCTGGTTTCTCCCTGCTTCAATTCAATCAGTGATGGCCAGATAAATGATGTTTCCTCAAAAAAGAGCCACTGCTGAAATGAACTGTAATAACAGTAATTTGTGTGTACAAAGAAGTAAAATGTAATATCAATATTAATTGTAACTGGGCTAAGTGTAATCGAATGACCCTGCATTGATCACCCCAAAGCCACCCCTACAGTAATAGACTGACCCAAAGAGCTGAGGATTATAAGCCACGACTGGATTATCTACTCAGTCCTTTTCTTTGCTTTGGATTATGGGATTAATGTCTGAATCTTGCGGGTGGGATTAATTACTGTGATTCTGATCTACTCGTACTGTGTGTGCTGCCAATCCAATGTCACACAGAGAAGTGTCACACAATGACAGTTTTAACAGCTGGACAGTGGTGTCAAGTGCAATGGCAGGGTCAGTAGCAAGACATGATGTCATGTATAATGACAGTGTCACCAGCTAGACAGTGGTGCCATGTGTAATCAGGCAGTGTCACAATTAGACAGTGGTGCCATGTGTACTGGCGTCACAACTAGACAGTGAAATCATGTGTAAAGGCAGTGTCACCAACTAGACAGTGACTTCACATGTAATGGCAGTGTCACCAGCTAGATAGTGACGTCATGTATACTGGCAGTGTCACAGATAGACAGTGACATCATGTGTAATGGCAGTGTCACAGATAGACACTGACGTCATGTGTAATGGCAGTGTCACAGATAGACAGTGACGTCATGTGCAATGGCAGTGTCACAGATAGACAGTGACGTCATGTGTAATGGCAGTGTCACAGATAGACAGTGACGTCATGTGTAATGGCAGTGTCAAATATAGACAGTGACTTCATGTGTAATGGCAGTGTCACAGATAGACAATGACGTCATGTGTAATGGCAGTGTCACATATAGACAGTGACATCATGTGTAATGGCAGTGTTACCAGCTAGACAGTGGTTCAGTGGTTGGAATGATTTACACCATGTTCTGTCAATGTCATCAACATTTGGCAATGTCACAATTGTGACACATTAATGTAAACTAAAATTTTACATTTGCATTTTTAACAACATATTATGTTCGCCCTAATGTAGGAAAAGCAACCTACTGTTTTGTAGCATCTACAAAGTATTACCAGTGAAAACTCAAACAAACATGTAAATGTGCACGTTTACATGTTAACATAGTATAAATTCCATAACATACACGCATGCACAGAAACACAAACAGACATACACAAAGTCACAAACAGCAACACTACACTTTCAGGCATGCCCATGTACATGAAAGAGATAGTGCTGACAACGGCCAGTTGTGGTCACAAATGTCCAGGCCAACCTTTGACCACTTGGCCCTTAGCACAGGGACCACATGGATAAGATAAGTGGCTCTCCACAACCTCAGTCTGACTGACAGTGGCTGGAGCCAGCTTGACCATATCTGCCACTCCATTAGCTCAAGCACTGCTCCACCTGGCCCAGGACCAAGACCAGTGACACTACAGGACCAACAGGAAGGACCAAGACCAGTGACTACAGGACCAGGACTAGGACCTCTGACACGATCCAAGCCAGAGCTCACATCATATCATCCATACAGTTTAGAAAGTAAAACCTTGCTGTTATGAACATGTTTATAGTACAACTGCCTCCTTAGTGCAATCACTCCTACAGCAAAAGCCTCCTTGTCCACCTGCTGTCATAGCTCTGGATGACAATCTTGTTCAATCTACATACGCATACATGTATATACAAATGGTCATTAATTATTTTGAATCAGTGAACCTACTTTCTAAGTTTCTATCATGGTCGTCTTTCTGTTGTGACCACCTTTTATTTATGTATAAACATCATGTGGACGCCCCCATGTCAGGGACACCATGGGCATAGAATGTGTCTACATCATCATATCCTCTGATGAGTGCATTAGACTGGTAGATGGGAACATGAATAAAGAAGTTAGAAGACAGGGTGGAAGTACAGTGGTTTCAAGGATCCAAGCACCTTCAAGACAGGAGCTGTTCAGTAGCAGTCAACCCACACAGCACAAGAGACAGCAAGAAACTGCACTAACAGAATGCATAAAGCACTCAGTCCCTGCACCTACTGCTACTGGTGCACTCAGTCCCTGCACCTACTGCTACTGGTGCACTCAGTCCCTGCACCTACTGCTACTGGTGCACTCAGTCCCTGCACCTACTGCTACTGGTGCACTCAGTCCCTGCACCTACTGCTACTGGTGCACTCAGTCCCTGCACCTACTGCTACTGGTGCACTCAGTCCCGCACCTACTGCTACTGGTGCACTCAGTCCCCGCACCTACTGCTACTGGTGCACTCAGTCCCCGCACCAACTGCTACTGGTGCACTCAGTCCCTGCACATACTGCTACTGGTGCACAGTCCCCGCACCTACTGCTACTGGTGCACTCAGTCCCTGCACCTACTGCTACTGGTGCACTCAGTCCCCGCACCTACTGCTACTGGTGCACTCAGTCCCTGCACCTACTGCTACTGGTGCACTCAGTCCCTGCACCTACTGCTACTGGTGCACTCAGTCCCTGCACCTACTGCTACTGGTGCACTCAGTCCCTGCACCTACTGCTACTCGGTCTGTATAAATGTAATCAATCATTCAATCAATCCAGGTCGGTCGGTCACACAGTTATGTTTCCTTGTGCAGTGACTGTGGGTAGACTGGGTCCAGCACTCTTCCCCTGCCACAGAACCACCGACTAACAACCTTTGAAATTGCAGAGCTGCAGTTTCAAGGTTTGTAGCTCTATGACAAGGAAACATTGAAACTATAAACACAGAATGTCATAAAATGACACCTATTACCTGACAATGCTATAGTCAGACAAGCCAACATTTCACTATATAATAAACACTTTTACACAAATTAAACACAAATATACAAGATTTTTAAAAGGATAAAACTTCACATAAGATCGTTTCGTATTGGATAAACATTTCATTGAAGCAAACTACACTGAAGAGCCAATTGATGTTATTAAGTTTGATAGAAGGTACTATTACAAACACTGTCATTATCATGTTACAATTGTGGTCTGAACCCAATACAGCAAGGTTCATTCCGCATTATTGTAGGGGGCTTATTCAGTAGTTATTGTAGGGGGCTTATTCAGCGGTTATTGTAAGGGGGCTTATTCAGTGGTTATTGTAGGGGGCTCATTGAGCAGATGTTGTAGAAGGCTTGCTCAGCTTGTTAGAATTGGCCGGTCTACTGATTTACTCGTCATCAATCCGCATCTGCCCCTTGTTGTATAGTCGTAGACTCGGCGTTCTAATCTTGGGCACGTAACGCAATATTCCCCCCTCCGTACTGACCCCCTAGACAGTTAGCCATGACCTATTCAGATCAGCCACAGTGTCACTGTCCATTAGAAATCAGATACTCACGGAGAGAGATTCTAATTACTCAATCATTTGCAGAAGACTTTTCCAAGTGTTCGTTTCAAGAACTTTAATACAGACAGCATAATACAGAAGTCAATACAATTGTCTAACTGGCCTGGCTCCGTGGGCGCCAGACGTGAAGTTACATGGTGCGTGCGTGCTCTCCCTCCTCCTTTCTCTCTCCTCCTTCTCTCTTTAAATACTGGCTACTTCGCCCTCTTGCTATGCGCCTGGCCATTCTATTGGTCAGCGTCATGTCTAGTGCACCTCTGCACTAACTAATAAGGAGCTGGTATCTCTTACCTACGGCCATCTCAGTGGTCAAGCTCCTACTCATCCAAGAACTATGCCTGGTCTATCCTTAGCGAACTCGGACAACTGGTTGTAACTGGTTTAAGGACACCAAGCTATGCTTCTAGCTTGACTACTGCATTTCTACAATATACTGTTAATTATGACTTCATATATAATAATAATATTTCATGAAAAGTAATTACAAGGAATTTATGCAACCTAGACAGTTAGCCATGACCTATTCAGATCAGCCACAGTGTCACTGTCCATTAGAAATCAGATACTCACGGAGAGAGATTCTAATTACTCAATCATTTGCAGAAGACTTTTCCAAGTGTTCGTTTCAAGAACTTTAATACAGACAGCATAATACAGAAGTCAATACAATTGTCTAACTGGCCTGGCTCCGTGGGCGCCAGACGTGAAGTTACATGGTGCGTGCGTGCTCTCCCTCCTCCTTTCTCTCTCCTCCTTCTCTCTTTAAATACTGGCTACTTCGCCCTCTTGCTATGCGCCTGGCCATTCTATTGGTCAGCGTCATGTCTAGTGCACCTCTGCACTAACTAATAAGGAGCTGGTATCTCTTACCTACGGCCATCTCAGTGGTCAAGCTCCTACTCATCCAAGAACTATGCCTGGTCTATCCTTAGCGAACTCGGACAACTGGTTGTAACTGGTTTAAGGACACCAAGCTATGCTTCTAGCTTGACTACTGCATTTCTACAATATACTGTTAATTATGACTTCATATATAATAATAATATTTCATGAAAAGTAATTACAAGGAATTTATGCAACCATAATTCCTTACAAGCTGTTTGGCTCTTATAAGTCTGACCAATCAAACACTGAATGGCCACATTTGGCCACTCAATTCTGCCAGACGTTTTGTACCATCGACCTTCCTTTAAATGCACAATGTGATTTGTATCTGATATCAGTGCGTACTTGGTACAGTGTATATAATTACATCGAGTCACTGTACCGTGAAACCATTAGCAACACCGTCAGTCAGCCATGTGTCTAGGTTCATGTATTCAGTTTCACGCGTACCTAGGTATTATATTCGTAAGGTAAATTCGATTACTAAGATACGAGATATGGCAGTCTTCCAATAGGCAAACACGACCATCCACAGTGAAGAAGTACGTGTGTGCAGACTTTGTAATGTAAGCAAGTTGTACTTGTTACACAGGATAGAATTACATGCCCTCCAGTGGCTATGACTCACTCACTGTGCTACAGATGTCTACCATTTATGTGGTTTAGATGGCAGTTTTTTTAACATTTTAAAAGGGGAACTGAATTGTGGTTTTGTGGTAGAGTTAAAGGTCTTGGTAAAAAAACTAATCAATGCCTACCCAACCCTAAAACAAATTCCAGGCATCAGTCTCCGATAGTGAAACAGATGACATTCTTATCAAATAAAGTGCTTCAGTGTCGAGTAGCTCACTTTTTTTTTATCACCAACTGCATATTTAATGATGAATGGTGACCTTAGCCTTGTATTTTTAACAAAGCAGTAACTTTGTCTTTTTAATGGAGTGAGTGGTGATTATGTGTTTTAGTTGAGCAGTGAACTTTTCAAGTTAACAAGTGGTGACCTTGTCTCTTAACTGTGCAATCACATGTTCATTTTTTTTACAAAGTTATATACCTATGTCTTTTCAATGTGGTGACGTTTTCTTTTTAACAATGTGATGGTCTCTCATGTTAATGAAGCAGTGATCATGACTAACAAATGATGACCTTGTCTTTTTAACAAAACAATGACGGTGCCTTTTTAAGAAAGTAATGACTTCATAATTTAAACAATATGGTTTTCACAAAATAGTTACTAAGCTAGTAAAGAATCTTTCATCACTCATGAGCCTGTGTAATCAATCGCCATAGGAAATGTTTTAATTATAAAGCTAACAAGCATACTTCTTTATATACAAATTCACAAATTAATACATACGTAATTATACAACCATAATATTTTAATACTGTTTCAAAACAATTAAGCAGAATCTGTGTAGGCGAATACATCGTTCTGCATGAGCACACCCAGTAGCACCAGGAGCAGTTCCATCGACCAGTCCTTTCTCTCACCCTTGGGTATGGATGCACAATGTCAAAGATGACATTTCAGATTGATGGCAGTGCACAAGTCATTACACTGATGATTCATGACATTTCAAGTTGGCTTGGTGACAGTGAAACAGAAACTGTGCCAGGCTCACACTACACTACACTACACGGATTGCAAAAAACTAAACATGCAGTGTTAACAATTTATAATGGTTAAGAGAAGACGGAAAGAACTGAAGGAGCAGTCACTGGAGCTGGAGGGAAGCCAAGCCAGGCCAGGCCAGGCCAATCAATACAATCACGGCTTCTCTAGGTGCCTGCTGTGCTTCACGCCAAATTACATCGACACAAAAACCCAAATGACCTGGCACACTATGAAAGTGGGCATACACTGGCTAGATGAAAAAAGAACGACACGTGATTGTTACATCAGCAGATTTACAACAGCCGAACTGTACAGATGTATTATTATATTAAACTGATTAAAGGAGGCTGAAATGAACAACCATTGGCCAAACATAAGAACATACCATTTAGGAGACTGTGCTCTATTGGACAGATGAGGAGTAAGTCAGAAACAATAAGACCGATTAACTACCCATGAGAGTGGGTGAGAGACAGGGGTCAGAGGGTGAGAGAGACTGGGGTCAGAGGGTGAGAGAGACTGGGGTCAGAGGGTGAGAGAGACTGGGGTCAGAGGGTGAGACTGGAGTCAGAGGGTGTGAGAGACTGAGGTCAGAGGTAAGAGACTGGGGTCAGAGGGTGAAAGACGGGTCAGAGGGCGAGAGACTGGGGTCAGAGGGTGAGAGACTGGGGTCAGAGGGTGAGAGACTGGGATCAGAGAGACTGGGGTCAGAGTGTGAGAGAGACTGGAGTCAGAGTGTGAGAGACTGGGGTCAGAGGGCGGGAGACTGGGATCAGAGGGTGAGAGAGGCTGTGGTCAGAGGGTAAGAGACTGAGGTCAGAGGTGAGAGACTGGGGTGAGAGGGTGAAAGAGACTGAGGTGAGAAACTGGGGTCAGAGGGTGAGAGAGACTGGGGTCAGAGGATGAGAGAGACTGGGGTCAGAGGGTGAGACTGGGGTCAGTGGGTAAGAGACTGGGGTCAGGATGAGAGACTGGGGTCAGAGGGTGAGACTGGGGTCAGTGGGTAAGAGACTGGGGTCAGAGGATGAGAGACTGGGGTCAGAGGATGTGAGACTGGGGTCAGAGGGTGAGAGAGACTGGGGTGAGTGTTTGTCTGGGGTAAATGGTGTATAAGACATGGAGTTGTCGAGTGACAAATGCAAGTAGAAGATGTAACTCCAATTCCTGTTGTCTTACACATTCCAATCTCACTCACACGCTAGTCTATAATTCTTATTATCCTTCCTTGTGTTAGATATGGTGACTGTCAAGAGTTCCTACACCCATAATGAACCAGAATATCAACTTTATACATGGATGTAACTATGACCTCATCTTGAAGTATTCCACATTGGGTGTGAGAAATACAAGACCCTGCAAGGCAGTAATATTTGCAGATTTTGGGTGAATAAAACACAGCGAAATGGTCCCCCACTTGCCTGGGACAGAGACGGTGACTTGACACAAGAAGATGCTGTGGTCGGTCGATAGCAATCAGAGCTGCTGCCAGGGGGAGCAGCTGCCTGCTACAGCGTCTGATTGCCACTGATCATGTGTCCAACTCCAAATCTAATAAATGTTATATGCAAGAAGCGGGCACATGGCACGGAACACGGCAAGACACAGGCAGACACAGGCACGGTGACAGACACATGCAGTGACAGGCCCTGGGGACTGGCACACTCGCGTGTGAGTGTATTTCTGGCTCAGACACACGCACAGATTGTTCATGTGTGTGAACACACTTGTGTAATTACAGATGGGTGCAAAGAACTAGTGATGGATGGATGGATGGATGGATGGCTGAAGGAAGGATGAAAGGTCAGATGATGAAGACTGGTCATTAGACAGCCGGATATGAGTAGTCACAGATGGACCATCATGCGGACCATCACGCGGACGGACGGACGGACGGACGGACGGACGGACGGACGGACGGACGGACGGACGGACGGACGGACGGACGGACGGACGGACGGACGGACGGACGGACGGACAAATACACTGACTGTCATCACTGAACGTGCATTGCTGATGTTACCTCATCAGCTATGCACAGAGCCATTTCCCAAATACCAGTGATTTATGTTTGATATTTTGGTATTGCAGGTCATGAACTATGGGTCAGGTCATAGGTCAATATTACACTGGACATTCAGTCAGTGGGCAATGGGTCAGCAGGTACATGGGGGAATTTGGGACAGCTGGACAGTGAAGATTAAGCACCGACTCTGGCCCTCTGATCAGAGACTGACCAATCAATCAACACTCACCAGGGGCTTAGCTGTAGAGTCCAGTTTGATCACAGTGGACAGTCAGACAGGTCCCAGCTGGACATGGACACTACTCACGGGATGACCAGCAGTAAGGCAATATCCCTGACAGAGTAACTAAAGTTATGCCCTAAAGCCAGGGCTTCAGGCCGAGGGCTTCTTCAGTGGAGTTTATTCTACGGTCTGAAGTAAGGTATGGGGTCTATCTAAGGTAATTCATTGCAATATTTACAAATTTGTACAAATAAAATTAAGATAAATCTTACATAGTAAAGTAATGAGAGCAACAAGGGAAAACATATTCCCGTAACATTGCAGCAATCTCTTGTTTCCTCTCAGTGCCCCTCATACACATATAGTGACTCCCAATGCATGCAATATCATCCTAACACACTCTACATCATCCCAACACTAGGGCTTCATGTAGAAGAACTTGTCTGCCAGTCACTCATTTTTGAGGGACGTGGATGTTACCTCATATACATATAAGCCAGTTGAAGTGTGCGTTATGACCTAAATCAACTACAAACGTGTGACACCCATTTTCAAGGTATTACTGACAATATCTATGATTTGTGATGACCTATTTTGCTGCTTCGTTGTTTTAACCCCCCCACCACCCGTCTAGTTATGTTTCTACCCGTCTAGTTATGTTTCCACCCGTCTAGTTATGTTTCCACCCGTCTAGTTATGTTTCCACCCGTCTAGTTATGTTTCCACCCGTCTAGTTATGTTTCCACCCGTCTAGTTATGTTTCCACCCGTCAAGTTATGTTTCCACCCGTCTAGTTATGTTTACACCCGTCTAGTTATGTTTACACCCGTCTAGTTATGTTTCACCCGTCTAGTTATGTTTCCACCCGTCTAGTTATGTTTCCACCCGTCTAGTTATGTTTCCACCCGTCTAGTTATGTTTCCACCCGTCTAGTTATGTTTCCACCCGTCTAGTTATGTTTCCACCCGTCTAGTTATGTTTCTACCCATCTAGTTATGTTTCTACCCATCTAGTTATGTTTCTACCCGTCTAGTTATGTTTCTACCCATCTAGTTATGTTTCTATCCGTCTAGTTATGTTTCTACCCATTGACAACAGATTTAACCCTCCAATGTGGATGGGTCTTTGCATAAAGCTATGCAACCAACAAACAGAGTGATGCCATCACAATCCCAAATACACCTGATATCTTCCCAACACACGTGATACAGTCCAAATCCAATATCACAGCATACCTGACGTCATTGTAACACATTATATATCATTCTAACACACTTGATACTATTTTAACCCATGTGTACATACTGATACGACACTAATATACACAATATCAGCTCAACAGACCTGGTATCCTTGCAACACACCTAATACATAATCCTAAAACACATAGTGCCACTCTAACACACCCAAAATTATCCTAATTCACCCGCTGTTATACTAGCACACTATGGTAAGGAAGCTACAAAAGCGAAAACACATTGATATGACTGACTGACAAGGTGAAGTCATTCTTACAAGGTTACAATGTTCACACGATCCACATAGTGTGACTTGACACATGCCTGATCCCCCCTTCTCTCTCTTCTAATCCTTACTGCTCCACCAGTAACACACCAGAAGCCCTCCTGATTACTAGTAAGTAGTAGTCCACCAGAAGCCCCTTGGTAACCCACCAACCACCCCACCCCGTTCCCCGTTAGGTGGAGTCTAAAGTCTAAACCATAACTTTACCCACAGACCTGTATTACACCCACTATTTAGAGGGGCAAAGTTCAAAGACAAATAGATCTACTTGGATATTTTGGACTGGTAAAAATGTGATTTTTGCAGAAAAACATGTTCTAAGCCGTCCCTTCCCCACTGGCAGTGGCAGAGTTCCTAGCTACAGGCCTACAGCCCGGGGCTACAGGCCTACAGCCCAGGGCACACCTACCCAGGGAAACAATCTGGGATTAAACAGAAAATTGATCATCCAGCAGAAGCTGGTGACATTCATAATTACTGAGGCACAGGGAGAGGGTGACAGAAGGAGGGCACTATTCAGTAATGACAAATGAGGTGGGGTCAATTGGTTACTATAATCTCTAAAGTGTGTTTATCTAGTACATGTTTCAAAAACATAAACTTTGATATCTAAAAATGTGTATCTACAAAACAGTAGATGGAGTACAAACTATTTCTAGCAATGGTTACTATTTAGAGGTGATTTGATCTGTCAGATAAGTGGAAACTGCTATGACAAGACAAACTGACAGGAAACAGAGCTTGAGATACACAAGACAGTAGTGCATTGACTCTCACCCAGATACAAGCTGCCAACTCATGGTCTACATTTAACCTTTTGGGTCACGAGACCTTTGGTAAGAAAATGTGTCAATTCATCGGCCAACTTTAATAGGCTGGTAGGAAAACAAAGGACTTGAAATAATTAAAGGCAGCTGTTTATGCAGGATCTATTTTAAAGTACTCTACTTGAGTACACAATGATAACAACAGAAACCTGCTCATTTATTAACAAGACATGCGTAAATTTTAGTTGTTTAAACTTGCTTCATAAACGCCATTCCTGCATGGAAAAAACAGTGTTTGATTATACATGGTAGTGGTTGTACAGGTCTATAACATTTAATAATTTATTTATACATCCAACATAAAAAGTGAACAAACATGTCATATGTCAGCAAAATTTATTTTGAGAAAACACCTCATAAACATGCAATGATTTCCAACGATTTTGACTTTTTGTCACCAAAGTATATTTTGATATCTTTTCTGTCAATTGGCAATACTTATTTCTCATTTAAATTATTTTTTATAACTTTTATAGCCTTTTTAGAAACATTACGTACCATTTCATTCATGAATTTTGTAAAAAAAAAAAGAACCGATAAATCGCATTCGTTTGACTTGCATTCTTCGGGGTTTCCCTCAACGCATGGCGGACACATTTGGTACTATGAATATCTTTATTTCAGTGAAAAATCTTGACATTTCCCGGAGCCAGATGTTGTGTAATTTTTTATGTGTGTCTATAAGTTCCACTACAATGCTGTAGTTATTATTTTTTGTGATGCAACAACCATAATTAAGCAGGATTTTTTCATGATTCTGATTTAGAAACAGTTTTAATTATGTACTTTTTTTTTTTTTTAAATTTATTATTGCTATTTTATTTACTTTTGTATTTTTACTGAAAGCTGCACAAACAGTTCTCTTCATGGGTATAAATAAAGTTTTATTGTAGGCCTATTGTACTGTACTGTATTGTAATTGTAACTATAATATTTTTATTAACCATGATACATGTACATGACATAGACTACTTTTGTCAGACATTGTTTCATATTCAAAGAACGCCTGCTTCTGACACAGAATTATTACCACGAGGGAGCTAGTTTTTAATAAGAACTATATTATTACCAGTGGTTCACAGCAGCGTGACAATCTTGCAAGGAGATTCCCAGAAATTTGTGACACATGAAATGGTCACAAGTTGACATTTTTCTGGGAAAGTATTTATAGCGAACCCTTGACATTTCCTGCCTAAATGTCACAAGAAATGACGCCGGGACACAGTAGTCTTTCAAGAGCTGGTCTCAGATTAGACTTGACACTGGAAACGAGATCAGACCTGTTCGCAAATCTAAGCCAAAGCACAGTTTAACACTTGTTTCAATTTATTTATAAAAAGTCACTTGTTTGTCACATTCAAATGCAAACATTTCACTTTGGGTTACGCATGTGCAAATGTGTTCAAACCCATTTCAAATGATTTTATTTTTACTTCAAATAAATTAGTAACTGTAATTTTTACTCATAATGAATTTAATTTGTACAATCACACATGGTGCCGAAAAAGAGGCCTATGAAGAGATATAAACTTTTATATCAATATTATCCTTATTGGAAATATACTTACATTTTCTCAACTGCATACAACCATATTTTATTATCATTATAATTATACTTCAAAGCGACAATCACCAACTAATTTACTGTGTCCTTGGTTTTAATGTGCACTGTGTACAGAGATAGACGCACAATCACAAACTAGTCCAGCTACCAGCAGCTAATGTAATTACCAGTACAGCAAACTGACTGCAAAACTGCATCAATCAAAGTCATGTTTTGACAGGTCTCGCAATCTCAGCTCAGGTTTCAAAGGATATTGACACGACTTAAGAATTGGTTATGAAAGATACAAGATTTTACAACCGTTTTTGGAGCAAAAGTTTGCAAATCATGGCACCGTGCACGATAAAAGCACACATTTGGTGAACCGAACCGTTGCAAGTTTCCAATAATAATGATCCAAATGTTAAATTTTTAAACTGTTATTAGTCTCATTTTGCTTCACACATACCTAGGTGTAAGTAGGTGACATGGCTGCATTATAATCATGGTCGCCCTAGAATAACTTAGGGGACATGGCTGCATTATCATCATGGTCGCCCTAGAATAACAGGTGATGTGGCTACATTATCAACATGGTCACCCTAGAATAACTTAGGTGACATGGCTGCATTATCAACATGGTCGCCCTAGAATAACTTAGGTGATGCGGCTGCATTATCATCATGGTCACCCTAGAATAACTTAGGTGATGCGGCTACATTATCAACACAGTTGCCCTAGAATAACTTAGGTGATGCGGCTACATTATTAACACGGTCGCCCTAGAATAACTTAGGAGGTGATGTGGCTACATTATCATCATGGTCGCCCTAGAATAACTTAGGTTATGTGGCTGCATTATAATCATGGTCGCCCTAGAATAACTTAGGTGATGCGGCTACATTATCAACACGGTCGCCCTAGAATAACTTAGGTGATGTGGCTACATTATCAACATGGTCGCCCTAGAATAACTTAGGTGATGTGGCTACACTATCATCATGGTCCCCCTAGAATAACTTAGGTGATGCGGCTGCATTATAATCATGGTCGTCCTAGAATAACTTAGGCGATGCGGCTGCATTATAATCATGGTCACCCTAGAATAACTTAGGTGATGTAGCTACATTATCAACATGGTCGCCCTAGAATAACTTAGGTGATGCGGCTGCATTATAATCATGGTCACCAAAGAAATGTTGTCAAAATTATTTCCATACTGGCTGTGAAATACAGGAATTTAGTTGGCGGGGCTTTATGCAGGATAATATTTTGCCATTTTGGCCAGTCACAAATGTTGTGGTATTGTTTTACTTTTGTGTATTATGACCTAACATAAACTAGAAAGAGACAGATTTCTACCCATCCTAAACATGTTTTATCGGTCCAAGTGATGGGTGGACGAGTGTCTGCATAAAGCTATGGAACTGGGCTAATTCACAATAATACAGCCACCCTACTATTCAGGTCAGTTGGCCCAGTTGCATGGGTAATCTTGATAAAAGGTTCCATTGTGTTATTATTATTATTATTATATGAAAAAAATTGATATTATAATTATACCAAGCATTACAAATGCCATCCAAACTGTCACACCAACAAGACGTGAAATAGTTGCTGTGGGGCCTCGCCGCTGAAGAGCTCAGTTACATCCACCTACACAACTACACAACTACACAAGCTGGCTGTATCGCAGTAGCAGACACTGTTCACACCAGACAACAACTGGCCCATATACCTGACGATTGCTTCATAATAATAAATTACACTTTCTACTGCAGACGTAATCCATTTGCGGGGCTTGTTTACCACAGGCTACCTGTTATGACAGCTTCTGTGACGTTTATGCACTATCTATATGACAGAACATTTGACGTAATATGTCATAACCTCCCCACATCTCACACAACACAGTCAGCACTCATTAGTATTCACACAACGACTCAGTTCCTTCACCAGGTGACCTGTATTGTGTCCCTGGTGCCGCCGGTGCCAGTGCCAGTGCCAGGCAGCTAGTGCCAGTCAACTGGTGCAAGTTGGCCAGTGCCAGACGGCTGGTGCCACTTTACTGATGCCAGTTGGCCAGTGCCAGTTTGCTGTTGCCAGTCTGCTGGTACCAGTTTGTTGGTGCCACTTCACCAGTGCCAGTTTGCTAATGCCAGTTGGTCGGTGTTACATCACTGGTACCATTTTGCCAGTGCCACTTCGTTGGTGCCAGTCCCTTGGTACCACTTCACTGGTGCCAGTTGATGATGCCACAATATTTTCCACTAAAGCACAGTCTGGCCAGATGACAATGTGCCGTGATAAACAGCCATGTGGTAAAAATAGACCTGGCATGTTATCAGTGTTTGTGTCTGTTATCACCAGTTGGCTACTGCATGTAATGATATCAGTCTAGGCACAGACCAGAGAGATCACTGCAGATGTCATTCACACCGTCACACCTATTGTGGTCATCAAAATACTTCACTACGTGACTTGGCAGGGCAGATACAGGAGTCACTGGGAACACAGGGAGCTCAAACATACCCCCCAGTTCTGCTAAAATCAACTGAACTATTTGTTGTGTACAATTGGAAGTTACACATTCTTTCAGTCATTTCAATCAGTACCACAGTTGAGTCATCCTGTGATAATAAACCGTACCACCTTGCCACTAGGTGTGTCAATTTCATAAATTATATTTCTGCTGTAGAGAACCATCAGTTTCTGTCATTTCCACATGTGGGTCACCTGGGGTGGTGAACCCCAATGCCCTGTCTCTGCTTCCCCTATCTGCTTCCCTTGTGTGAACCTCCTAAATTGGGGCAATTTTGATGACATAACGATAGATCAAATAACCATGACCCCACTCTCCCCCTGAACTCTACTGACCCCTGCTGACCCTCCACTGACCCCATGACCCATTAAGACAGCCCAGCAGTGAGACTCGTATTAGAGAAGTGCACTATGTGAGTGTCCCTTCAATTGGTCAACTCCAGCACTGATGTACCATGTGAAACCTAATAGAAGCCGCTCATAAAAAGTATCTAGGACCTAATAGAAGCCTTGATGGCATACAATATAGGCGCTGATAGAAACTGTACACTCAAAGGATATGATCTAGTAGAAAACACAGTCATAAAGGAATAGGTCCTATACGCCAAATGACATCAAGCATAGGAATTAAAACCGACTGGCATAAAGCATATATGTAATTTAACAGAAGTGAGTGTTATAAAATAAAGAGGGGCTGAAACGCTGTAATAACCATGGCCCAAACATTAGAATATACCATTTAAAGGATATGTGACCATGATTTCATGATCACGGATTCACAGCATGTATTTAAAATAATTTTTCAAACTTAGATATCTGCGGCCAGTAACTGTCTGACTGGCTCATGTCTACTCCAGTACCAATAGAAATTTTCCTTTTTCCTAATTTACTTCATCAATTGAAATTTCTGTGCAAAGACAAGAATATGGTGCCATATTATATGGTAAACTTTTTATAGATCAACAAATGAGTTGTATATGTGTCCGAAACAAAAACGTGAAATTAAATTAAGCTGTAATATGGCAACACCCAGTACTTAGTCAATGATATCCAAGTTTGACAAATATGGCTCCGTGCTCATCAAATCATGGTCATGTATCCTCTAAATGCTATGTACTGGTGTTATGGCAATGGTTGTTCAAACATTTGAGCTCCCCTTTAATTACCAGAAGTCATATAGGACCTAACAGAAGTCACAGACACATGTACAACCAATCCACAGGTAACTTGTGCTTGAACAATGTGGATCGACTGGATTCTGACATATTTTGTATTTTTTTATAATTCTCTTGTGATATTTAAATATGATTTTGAAGTGTAGAAAGTATATAAGTATGTTATTCACCAGAGTGCAAGTGTAAACAAATAATGCATATATGCAGTAGTGTATAACATGTTCATAGTTGTCTGGCTGTTCACTAGGGTCTAGGCATAAACATAAACAAATATTCAGTTTGAAGGATACATGTTAATTTTTTTAAACATGCATTAATATGTGTAAATATTTCATTTTATACATAACCTGAAACTCAGATTTAGAAAGTGTAAGTTAAATGATTTCTGACAAAAACTTGGAAGAAACATCTTGTATGGAAATAATGTTATTAAAGATGACTGACTCAGAATTCAGATTTTTTTTCAATGGAATATCAGTGTCTGCAAAAATAATACTAATTGAAAGTTATATGATTGGCCTACATAAATAAATTTAGATAAAAGATCAGCTAATAACAATATTCATGGTCAAACATTACAACACAATTTAAACTATCTATGCACTACAGATAAAACTGAGCATTTTGTGATGGACTAAATGAGAAATCAATGGTGCTTTAAACCTGGAGGCACAGGACATCAAATGACCTCCCACAAACTGACCAACCCATCCCCAGTAAGTTATTTGGAATTCCTGCACAGCTCACATGGCCCAGCCAGTTTAACCCAGCTGGGTAAAAAGCACAGCTTTCACCTGTGATAATGAGTCACACAGACAATTACTAGCACGGAGTGTCCTGGACTCATTGACTCCCTGGTATCAACAATGAGGAACCCTTCATTTCTCAGAAATGGAAACCGCCTAAAGGCATGTGTATAACAGTAGAAATCTAGGAATGCATATGTAACAGTGGGGGGGGGGGTGACCACTGCACTGCATCGACACATCCCTCCCAGCCAGAGGAAAGTGATCAATTCCAGTTACATTGTTTAACAAAACATGAAGACCCGGAAGATGCTTTCCATTTTATATTTTACAGAGAAAATAGTCATGTAACTAAGTATGTCACAATGTCACATGTGAACATAAAACTGTCAATCACTCAATCAATAATAACAATGGATAGTTCTTCTACATTGCAAATCAACCAACCAACCCAGTTTATTATTAATCTTCATAAATGTAATAATTCATTGAAGATTAATCAACAATTCAGATTAAAACAGAGTCACAGATGAAATTAAAGAATTGTGGGGCCACAACGTGCAGTTCTTAGTGTGTCAAACAGCCTCAGTTTTGTGCCATGGGTATTTGCAGGCGGGGTGTGGTGTGTACCATGGCTGTCCCCGGGCCTAATGGTAGATCCACTATGCCAAGGGACAAGGAATGGGTAAGACGATCCACCGCAGCCATCAATAAGCCCAGTCTTGTGCAACAGATGAATGAACGCTCCAACTGCTCAGCCCTTTCACGTCCATTCCCATGATGCTTCTAGTGCACGTTTCACAGGGCACCGAGGCGTGACGCACCAGCAGCACCAGCAGGAGTGTGCCATTGTGTGCACTGACAAGGTGCAATGACAGACTACCAATACATCAATAGAGCACGAAGCCAACCTGCAACACCGCTATTATCTGATTTCTATGCTGTGTGTGGGTCTCCCAGTGATAACTGGCCCCTGCTGCGATACAAGGCTGCCACTGGGCAGGTCTATTTCTGGATTCTCTCACCCTGGATATCACCAACAAACTGCAGCAGCCTGGATCTGTGCACTCATGGGAGTTTATGAGCACCGCTGGGAAATGGTGCTTGTGTATATGTAGGCTCGGCCATGAATAAAACACGAGTGCATTCTTGTTAATTGCGGGATTATCTTGGTTTAGCATCGTGATCATTGACAGGGGAGATTGTTGTGGATTGTTCAGTAAATAATACATTCTTTGGACGTGGAACATCTGGTTTGGAAGCTGTCTTGTGGGGCAAAGTATTTCAGAAGATGCAAAGATGTTTTTTTTGTAACAGTGTCACATTTGCCTGTGCTGTGGGATTTGGCTGAGTCTACAAACTGCAGCTGCCAACAAAACTGTAATTTATAAGACAATACTTCTAACGTGGTATCTGGTCATACAAGTGTAAGCATACCTAGAGACAGTCATTACTAAATTTTCATTGGTTAAATACAGGTTTCGTTGAGATTTTTAAAACTTCCAACTCAAGAACAAACACTATAAATTAAATGACATAAAGGTTTCCAAAGATAACATTTTACATAACTGGTAGCCATTAAATGGTTAATTAAAATTTAAAAAAAGTTTGAGGACAACAAAGCCTATGTTTTAGAGAGGCAATCACTACTGACTTGAGCCTCTCTCTGACAACACTTCAACTTCACACATAACCTGTATTAGAGGGGACACCTTTAAGAACACACTGTACATGCATACGTACACATCCTAATGCTCTCTAGAACACACAGCGAGGTTCACGTCTACTTCAACTTTGCATTATCATTCATGCAAACATCTCCGGAAGTGATTAGGCGTAAAGCACAAGTCATGTGACATCACACAGTGGACAGTCTAAACAGAACGTTGACGTCTAGTCCGCAAGACCTTCAGCCTGCATATTTTGTTGAACGTTTGCAATCTTTGCCAACAGAATGCACAGTGTCGATACATATCTCCAGACATGACAAAGCAGTGTCACATAAATGGCAACATTAACATTTAGTTCAAGTCTAGAATACATTACATTTAGATACATGAATGGCAACATTAACATTTCAGTCCAAGTCTCGAATAGATTATATTTACCCCCCGGGGTAGATAGATACCTCGTTTTTTAAATAAAAGTATATACATGTGCCTACCTGATGTTATCTTTGTGATACATCGTCTAGGGCCCATTTAAAATAGAATTTGGACAACCCTGAACACTCATGGGATCCATGTTAAATGGACCCAGTGTCAATTTCCCATATTCCAGGACCACTGTATCTAAAACACTGTCATGAGGTCTGACAAGTGTGTCTACTGTCTACCATGAAACTGACATCTACTCAATGTGATTACATAACAAGTATGATACAAAAACTCACAGAGCTTATCAACTATAAATAGCAGTGCTCAGACAAAACACAAGAGCTAAATTTGTAACTGATCCACTGTAATAAGGAAATCCAAAACCAACTAAATGTGACGGCTGCCCACATTATCTACCGCTTGATATGTCTGTGTTTGTTTTACGAAACCCTTGACCATCATGCCAATTGAATACCACACAATATCTACAACTTTGTATAAAATTAGAAAAAGGCATAAATCTGTCATTGTTTTTATACATGTCAAAATACCAACCAAAAATACGGATGACAAATTGGGATAAATAATATATTGAACAGATATTTTATAAATACAAATTGCTATTTGATTTGAACACCTAGACATCTTCATAGTGATAATGGCCCAGGGCTTTATGCAGGATCAAATTGTTGCCAGTCATTCGTTTGGTTGTAACATGTGTTAACTGGTGTACTTAGACGTCAGTTGGGGTGTGTTTTATGGCCTAAAGTAAACTACAAACTCCTGTGTGACACCCCATTCCAAGGCAACTCTGACAATATCTATCATTTTAAGACCATTTCTGTTCCTCTTTTCTATCGTCCACCACCTGTCCTGTGACATTTCTATCTGTTCACAATAGGTCCAAGCTATGGGCTGACAACTATGTTTGTAGAAGACAAAATCTTACTATTTCTGGTTAATGAAGACTGTTGGTTTATCTGCCCAACCGACTGACCATATTGATTGACATAGTTTGTTAGCTGACCTATTTTATCAGGTGACCTTCAGAGCAACCTGGATATTATATTTCCAGATGACCTATCATGTCATGTGACCTGTATTGTCCCCTATCATGCCATACATACGCTAATGCAGACCTGCCACCCTGTCATCTGGACTGGCTGAGTTGGTTGGATGGGTAAAACCCATTTTGGACGGGTAGAAACATCACTGGTTGAGTAGTGGAAGGGTAAAAAGGGGCAAAAATAGGTCACAACACACATCTCACCTGGCTCGTGTGCGAGTTAACACGGGACTGCAAAAATGTTATCCTGCATACAGCCCTGGCCGCCCCAGACTGGGTAAGGAAAAGAAATTGAGGACTGCCTGTTTTTAGATGCCACCCCTACAATACCATGCCTAAGGGATAAGGTTTTTGTAGGGCAACTGTCAACTGCAAACTATTTGGACTGGTCAAATGCCTGGGACATGATGCATGGCAAATTTGGCAATGTCATGACCATAGGCAAAACTATTACTTCTGCTTTAGTCCATTGGGACAGGTTATCTAAAAGGTTTTTACCATTTGATTGTAGTGGCTAAGAAAACTGTACTATCAGATTGTATATGTACAGTCAATTCCATTTCACTGCATATCACATAATTGCAAACATTGGATATATGCAAAACATTTAAAAAAAACCTTCTTTGCATAGAAGCCATGTTAACAATTTTTTACTGATGCCATCATATCCTGCATAAATACAGCTGTAATTAATTATGTTTGCATAACAAGGTTGTCAAAATTTGAAGAAAAAAAAACTTATGTAAATGTTTTGTAATTATCATTAGTTGTTGATTTAAACACTGTCGGGTGTATTTGATTGCCTTCTCGCCTACAATGAAAACAGATAGATTGTGTGAGCCTGTGAGTCTGTTTGTCACCATATGTTGCGATAACATGACTTCAGGCTCTCAACACATCATTGACTGGGCACCAATTTATGCAACTGAAAAACAACTATTTGTTGTCATCAAATGGATAACAAAGTTGCATTAGACTTCTACTCTATAATGTTAACAATACAATTCAGCATCTCCAATAACCGTGCAGTCTTGACTCAAAACTAGATCTATTAATTTGGATGCAAGTCGAACGATCTACCATTCCCAATTTTCTTACTTTGGGCTGATCTTGTTTTATTGCATAACCCATTTAATTATACAAAAGAATTGAGCAAATGGTGTATTTATATAAGTGGGATCCATTGTGTTGTAATTATTACTATTATAACCACTCTGTTAAGTTGTTCAAAATTCCAGTGTTGGTTTCAAGTGGCAACTGCGGCAACAAGTTAAATAGGTCAGAACTAAACGCATGAAAGAGCCCCTGGGTGTTCACAGTGACAGGTCTGGGCTTGCAACGTAAAAAGTTAGTTATACACTCTGTGCTCAGATTTGTAACAGTGCCTAATACACGCATGTTTGTCTACATTATCAAAATAGTATGCATCCAACAGCCACAGATTTATAAAAACAAAATATCACAAATTCATACAGCTCTCAAGAAGTATACATTATTGCAGCTGATATATCACCAGTAATAATTATAATTCCTCCTGGAATTTGTTAATATAATGGAGGGTCAAGTTTTGACTCCACAACAATTATGATATTTTGTGACCAAACTTAGTTACATTAATAAAAAAATCTGTTTTCAGTAGGTTTAATATTTAAAGCTTATTCTTCACAGGATGCGATGTCGACAGGACAATATTTACATCATTAAGAAAGGTCAAGGGCATCTGATATATGCAACTGCATGCAGTAATCACTGCGCCTTTACACGTGATAGTTTCTGTGGTGGCACATGTCTGGTATAGTACTGTAGTCTGCAGAACACGTGATGAAAACTTGGGAACCACTTTATACAGACTGAAGATTATTTTAATAAAATTATGTAAGGAGCCCTCATGGTGGTTAACCCATTTTATCCGGAATACGATTCTAGTCGTAGTTTGCACTTGACACGGCTTCCCTGCACTCTGACGTTTTGGAATCCCATTGGCTGGTTAACACCAAATGACGTCAGTATATCGGGATCACTAGGAAACTCATATTTTTCAACCAATCAGTGCCGTTCTTTGGGTATTTGCTGTACAAAGCGGGTACCTCCAAGCTAAAGTTAAATCAAAGATGGTGTCGAGTCGCAAAGATCGTTAAATGTTGACGTATTTTGAAGGATAACTTCGCTAATTTACTTCATACTGGTGATGACAAGAAGGCAGACGATATAAGATGGACGGTTATGGTATTTGATGCGACATTTGTCCGTGAAGGAATACGTTGAAGACATCGAAGTGGGTCAACCAACAACGGCATCCATTTTCGCCCACCTCGCTCCATGTTGTATTTTTGGCGCCAAACAAAGTTAAGATTATTTCCAACGACGATAACTACTTTATAAATAAAGTGACGTTGAAATGTCGACCAAAGTTGTTACTTTAGAGTACTTCTTTATTAGTTATAAGAAATGAGCCACATAATTATACATCGTTGACAGAAAATATTTCACAAATTTGCATAATTCCGCTCAGCGGCACCACACGTTGATGATTCAATCGACTGACGTGGGGGTATTACAAACAATTTTACATAATGAGATTATTATCCAAGATGTGTGGACTACTTGTATACCTTTATTTTCAGCAGAGACTGATGCATAAAATAAACTCAACTTGCCTCCTTCATGGCAAAAATGTCGGGTGAAAAGTAATGTGACAAACCTCAACATAGGTTTGAATGTATTGGGCATGTTTTGCCATATGCCACATATAATATATATGATAAAACTATGAGTTTGTCAATGTGACTTGATAGTTTATTTTATCTACTTTCTAAAGGTATATCACATTTAAAAATTTATTAAGAAATAATAAAGTTATATCCATTTTAAATGAAGGCCTGTCATTTTTTTAATGCTGATAGACTGGTTTGAGGAAATGATCAGGAACTGGCTGCAACTCGTCTGCACTAGCTTCAGGTTAAAATGGGTTAACAGTGGATTTATATTATCCCGTTTTTCCTCCATGTACAGATACCCAGGAGATCATTTATTACTGATCTTCATTGTACTTCTACTTGTAATGCTATCAGCATGTCCAAGCAATTCCTTACTTGGCATACAGTACGTAAACTATAGAGCTGGCCAAGAAGGTAACTCAATATAGCAGCAATTGTATACACCATGTGCTATCTTATCAGGCAGTCAACAGAAGTGATAGGCTCAAGGCAGTATAAAGTTCCTGCCCTCCTTTGAAAATCACCACAATGAGTGTAAAGCGAAACATGTCGAACCATATTTGTTTCGATGGTTTTATGAACAAGCAAGGCTTTATGCAGGACCAAATTGTTGCCAGTCACACGTTTTGGTGGATGTTAACTGTTAAGCCATTTTATAAACTTTAAAATATGTCTGCTGACCTGAAATGGACACACGTGACACCATTTACACTCACTTCTAAGGCATTACTGACAATATATACGGTTTTTGAAGACCTTTTTAGCTCCTTCATTTTTACCCATCCACCCATATTTATATCCGTCCACAACGGTTTTTACCCGTCCAAATGACGGGTGGACCGGTCCCTGCATAAAGCTATGTGAACAAGCCTAAATACATGTGAAATATCATATTTTTCTAAAACATTGTATAGTCGCATGTATAGTAGACTGGACCAATTGGCTCAAAGACCAGTATTAAAGGGTTTGCTGTCAATTAGTTATATAATATGACTTGGAAGCTCATGACCACTCCTTGACTGCTAATTCTGCTAATCAGAAAACACAAAGATGCAGGTACACTTGTTTTCCATTATTACTAAGTACTGTAAATTTATCATACTGACATTTTACAAAACCTCAACAGACGAGAGGTAGACTGATAAACTGATATCACTCTATTCTTACATGGCTGCATAGTTTATTTTGTAACAAGTTGAGAACAATGGCAGATAATATTATAGCAATATATGCATTGTTTGTGGTGATACAGATGCAAGAAAACCTTGGAAATGGATGTTACTAATCCACCTGGCATAAAACAAGAGAACCCTTGAGTAAGCCCAGAAACAACCCACTGACTCGTGTGCATATATATCCACTGAGTGCATCCATTATGTCAACAACCGTTGAGTACTGAGACCCGAGACAGACAAACAATGTATCTTGAACTTTTGTACTGCTCTATTTGCTTTGTAGAGCGCCTTACAGACACAAACTCAGTTATTTTGAGGTACACGTTTTGAACGCAAACAAGTGCGCAGTGAGGTACGATCTGTGAATACGCTGCGACAGAAGAACGGCTTTAATGTTAGAATATTCAGTTTTATAATAGATGATGCCTCCTATAGAAATGGTTTGTTAACATTTGCATCATAATATTAGCATGCAAATAATTATCAGTAAGCTCCTACTTTCTTTAACTAACCTGTGTTCCTGCAGTTTATGGAGTAAATTTATTTAGCAAAATCATAACCTGAATCACTTCACAAATATGAATAATATTCACCATTCTTCAGTTTTCTTAGGCTAATACTAAAACAGTAAGTTTGCAAATTTGTTTTAATAAACTGTTAAATAATTAAGACGTTGGGTCAGGACAATAAAAAATATTATGAAAAGGCCACTGGGGCATCTTAAATGGCTAAAATTGATGTGATTACACAACCTGAAAGTTGAAGCACTCACTCACTAACTATAATTCAAACCCATAATGCCAATGGCTTCGGAATGGGCAAGTCTATTCTAGTCTCAGGACTATTCATGTGACAGGCATGACCTCTGTCCGTTCCAGGTTAGTGGGCGTGGCTTGCGCTTGACCCAGTGATGTGCACACTACTAGTGTTGACATAAGCAGATAAGCTTGACCAAAACCACAGGGAGTTACCACTACAATGTCTACAATTTTTTGGCAGAAAACGAACATCAAAAATATTACACAAACAACAGCGGCTTGGACGGCAGTACCGTGTTACGTATTAAATAAATATTCATAACACAAAATGGCAGTTCCTACCATCAATCTGGACCTAAAATCTTACCTTCCATCCGGCGGAACTGTTGCTATCGCCTTTATCCTTGAAATATGGCACGTTTTGCACCATCCAGTCGTATATTTGCGACAGTGTAAGCCGCTGTTCTGGCGACGTTTGGATAGCCTTCGTTATGAGGTCTGCGTACGACAGGTTGCCCCACGCGTTGCGACGTGACCCCGTCTTCTTGCTGTTTAATCCGAGCGGGTCTCCTTCGCATTTCTCCTGTTTTATCCCGACAAGCGGGTCCAGGCAGCCGATGCCGACAAGACCACTACTGTCGTCTGTGCTACTGACCGGTGTTGTCGCGGTCTCCGGCTCCTGTTTTATGTTAAATTCTTTCGGTCGAAGCGGCCAAGTGTTCGATCGCGCTCGGGCTTGCGGCTCGAAGTTCGGGTCCGTTTCCGCTTGCAGGTCCATGTTGAAACCGCGCATCCAGTCGGGCGCTCTTGACGGAGAGGGGAAGCCAGACACCTCCTTCGGTGCCTGTTGCAGCTGTTGCTGGTCCGCCACCGACCCGTAAATGTCTCGCATGGCGGCGGCAGAGGAGTCGGAGTCGACGTCGCCTTGCCCGAACTCCATTCAGACGAATTCCTAGTCGCCAGCGCGCGGACGGTCGGCCACAAACACGACTGACGCCATCATACAAACGTACCAGCTACACTGGTCAGCGCTCCGCTGACGTAAATCTCTAAAAATCCACGCTTCCCGCTAACATTCAGTTTGCCAGCCACATAAGTGTACGTATTGGAACGAAAGTCGGCGAACTCGGCTTTCGTAATAAGCTGAGACGAACCACTCTCTCGCACTGGCTACAAACGACTACGATGACGTCGATGTTGTTACGGCGTGAGCTCATACATATGCAAATAGGCGACTACACCACCGCCGCACGATCCACGTACAGCAGTGCGTCCTATTTTGCCGATGCGCCACGCTACATATGGCAAATACACATCGATGTGCTGTCTACTAAGTCAGTCCGGCTTGAAAACCGGCGCCCCAAAACACAAGATGCCGTACAAAGCGTGAAAACGTCGCCGAAATATGCGGAATCCTTCCAGCGCACGCCCAGTGCGCTACTAGTGGCCGCTGCAAAAACTCGCCAAGGTGACCCAAATAAAATCAACATTGCCACGTGACGAGGCGCTGAGAGTCATTCGTTCGCTTTCCATTTGGCAGCAAAGATATTTATTATGCATTTTAGGGTGCTCGACCGGAAGCCAGTAGCGATGACAGAAGAATATGGGCTACTGCTAGCATATTTAAAGACTTCGGCGATGCACAGAGAGCGCATTATGCGGTGTTTCTGCGCTGCAGCCTAGATACTTTTTATAATGTCGCGTTTTTCATACTACCATAATTGTTGCTATACGCGCCCTGGCTGTAGGCAAGAACACGTAAACGATGTAGCATGCAAGTTTTCAATCACAAAGAAGCGTATACTAATTTAATGTATCATAATTAAATAGCGCCTAATCCACGTTTTAGATAATAATGGTCATAACTATTTACAAACAGCTAACAAACTACCAAGAAACCAGTCGGTAAATAGACAAGACTTACAATACAGACCTACCTGGTAGCTAGAGCTATCAATTCAATAACATTTGGAAATTACATGTACAATATCGTTCAGGGGTCTATTCAATTCAATATGATTTATTCAAACAACATTCAGTAGACATTATAAGTTAAGACTATGCAAGCATGCTATCTATACACGTCTAGGCATCGGAATCCGCGTGGTTTGGGGAGTTTTAGGAGGTTTATGTCACAAGCGGTATCGCTTTCAAAATGACGTGAGTGTGCCTACTATTTTGATATAGTCCATTTATTTGACAACAGTGTGTCTTCCAGGTTCGTAATCCATAGCGGGGTTGATTTCGGGGGTGCGTTTTCTGATCGAGGCTCACCAAAACCCGCAACCCCATTGCACGTCACCAAAAAACATCCAGCCCTATCTTCGCTTGAGGTTGACAAAAAGCTTTATTTAACTCTTCTCACAAAACAAAACTTTCTGACCGGAGGAATGCATTCGACGTATGTCATCATCATGGCACACGCGAGCAATATGCTCCGTCCAATACGGGCGTGCATGTATGGTTTCATAATCGCACTTGTTGACTTAAGTATCACCAGGGAAGAATTTAACACTGCGCTGTACACATGGCTTGTCCAGCTACGTGGGAAGAATGGACGCTAGATCCCGTTGAATTACGTACTGCCAAGCGCATCCCGGATTTTCTGGGAATCTCCCGGACTCCCGGGATAGCCGCGGTAAATTTCACCCATTTTCATTTCAGATCCAAAATGCACTCCCGACCGTCTTCCGAAATAGGACTACAATCCAACCGAAAAAATATCCCCGGTTTTCGTTTCAGATCCCCAACAGCACCCCATCGTTTTCCGATATAACATGATATTACAGTTTAAAATAACGAAAAATCTCTTATAACGTTACTAATGTTTTCTCTATCCATAATTTCATTCAGAGAGGACCAAGCTGTTGAGTCTGACGACATTTTTGAATGTCCTGGATTTTGAGAAAACAAATGGCATATATCGTTGCTAGATATTTTCCAGCCAATTGGCTTCTTTTAGATGTAAATAAAATAACACTTTGCATAGAGGTGATAGTTATACTTATAAGAAATTCACTGAATCGGTTGTGATTGGTCCCACTTGTGGTCTTAGTTGTGGGAAGCAGCTAACTACAAAAATAAATCATGACGTGCATTTTATAATATTAAGAACATTATATTTCTACATGAAAATGGATAATGTACGTTTATTAATAATAGATAATGACGGCGTGTAGGCCTATATTTCATCAATCAATGATGATTAATGCACAACTGGACAACGACCATTTACATCCGGTTACTGTATTTCATGACGTCTGTGAACATTAATAGTTCTAAACTAGGTAGGAATTAATTGTTTGTTCGTCATTATCTATTACTCACGCTATTAATTATATTGGTATTATATTTATAGGAAAACTAAATTGGTTCTGGATTCAATCGAATTAAAACTACCACACAATTCTACAGGAAGCAAAAGCAGATGTGTTTTCAACTTGATCGCAACCAGTTGGTCAGAAAGGTCATCCAATTAAATTACATTTTATGCTTCCAATTAAGTTCCCATAAATAAAGTTGTATATGGGTTCTTCTGATAATATACATACATACATACATACATACATACATACATACATACATACATACATACATACATACATACAACATACATACATAATACATACATACACATATACATATATATATATATATATATATATATATATATATATATATATATATATATTGTACGCAGGTGTGACTGGACATCCTCCGGGGTGATCGTAATTCCTGCATGTCCCTTCGGACGCAGTCCATCCATCCCCTATATGTATGTGTATGTATGTATGTATGTATGTATGTATGATATATATATATTATGTATATTATTATATATATATTATTATATATATATATATATATATATATATATATATATATATATATATATTATATCATTATAATTTTATATATATATATATATATATATATCACTATATCACATATACCACAGCAATGCCACCACACACACACACACACGCACGCACATATGCACGCACGCACGCACGCACGCAGCACGCACGCACGCACACACACACGGGGTCTATATCGTAAGTAAAATCGTTGAATTGTTTTCGAAACAGCTTTGCGGCTAAACAAGCTGGCGTCCATTATGTTAACAATAATAGTTGTCTATAATGTCAACATTTATTTACAATTCCGTCTAAACCAATACGGGAACAATTTATGTTTCGGGTTTTTGTTTTAACATATTAAATGCTATTATATATAATACATGTATTTAATTATTATTTCATGTGGGGTCGCCGGGATGGCTGTTGGATAATTATAAATATTTTATGTTGAAAATGTTATATTAATTAAAAAAAACCTACTATAGACAACTTCTTTTGGCTGTAATTAACGATGAATGCTGCGACACGATCACCCTCTGATGCAATGGCTTGGTGTTCATTTAAATCTCTCGCATGATCCATTGGATAGTTACGAAATCCCTATCCGTGTCACTTAATTCGGGGCTAAGCTGCAGCCACATATATGAACGAAACAACAAAAGCTTGACAAAATTGCATTCCTATCTGTAGAATATCAAATGTGATGTTCATGATTCATGATATGTATTTAAGTCGCGTGACAATTTCTGCATCCGATTAATTCAGATTTCTTTTAACGGAACACTTCGTCGGTCATTTGTCAAAGTTCGCGAAGGAAGAAATATTTTTTTTAAACTCGCGAAAATTTTATTTTAAGCATCTGTCTGAAATCACACAAAACGGCCATGCCGCTGTATTGATTTCGCTTGTGTCGGCGGATCTGTAGCACCTACACGTCGCAATACTCGCGGCCGGCCGTTCCATTTCCAGGGTCCGGCGTTTTAATGCCGTTTTATCGACGGCGTCCCGTCGAGTCAGCTATTTTAGCACCTGACAGTCGCCACTAACCGGATGCCAATTGCCATTTCTGCCAGTAGGGGACTGACGATAACTCGGCGTACAGGCCCTGTCAGCCTGCCCATTGTCTCCGATTGCGTGCCATTTTGATATCGCGATTTACGTAATAAATGCCTGCGCTCAAATAGAACGAGGTGATGCAGTGCGTAGTTCCGCGCATGCGCGCTGCTGTTTTTGAAGCAGAAATGCAAGCTTGGAGACATTAAACGTCACCGCCACCTTTTGTGTTCGGTGCTTGACGTGCCGGGAATCGCAACGCTTGCCGAGTTCAAAAGTAATTATTTTGGTTATGGCCTTATGCTAATGTCGTTGTTTCTCAGACGATGGAGATAAAGGTTCTAAGGCGATGAAGATAAAAGCTGAGGTGGAAAAAACGCGAGAAGATAACTTGTGATAGATAGCAGAAGCGAACGGCCAAGCACTGAAGTCTTGATGCCGATCACCATCTACTGAGTATAGTGCGGGTTGAAGCTGAAGACGAAAGGTGTAAAGAGGATCATCATAAAGTCGACGTGGAATAACGACGTTACGACTCACGACACCCACTGGCCACATATAGGAGATACATTATGACCACATTGTGACGGGAAAGAAGTGTGCCAATAGAAGAAATAGGCCTCACCTGAAACTCTCAACTAAATGCAAGCGATGACGGAAAAGAAAACTGCATGATACATGAGTGTACAACACAACTAGCGGCTAACTGGCACGTACATTATAGGCATATCAAAGACAAGAAAATAACATACTTACCAGTGACCAACATCAGTTGATAGAAAAAATTATTTTATGAAGAATTCCTTAGCCGACCGATACAGATGACCCATGATATTACATGGTGTCCGCCAGCAGAAGAAGATCAAAATTTAATATGAAAAAGCAAACACGAAAAAGGCCACGACAGCCATTTATCTCCGAAAGAGAGGGACATCTCGGACGAAATTAACAATCAGAGCCGTTGCTGGACAAAACAATGAAATCGCATCAAAACAAGCAAGTCAAAGATCGCCAAACCTTACACACACAGCAATAACAACCTAAACTTGTTAGAAACGATGTAAGGAATAGACTGCTTCAGGTGCAGGGACAACCTACATTAAACATATTATAGAAGGAACAGAAGAATATGTATGTAGTAGCAAAGATGCAGACTGCCAAAGTAGCTTTCTTTGTAGAGGAATATCAAGAAGATAAAGAGGATAAGGTTAAGCACAATGCATAATTTATATATTAAGGAAAGTGGAGTGGTCATAGATAAGGACCAAAAAAGCTATAATTAGGAATAACACAATTTGAAGACCCAGATATATCTGACGACGAGACGTTTAAACAGAAGTAAGGACATCATCCACAAACTACACATTTGAATACCAACCAATCTTATTCGCAATGGACGAAACTGTTTGCGAAAGCAGCAGCTAGTGCCTGCTGCATGTCTTTTTACCCTCTTCGATAACACGCAACGTCAACAAGGCAACCGCAGATGTCAAGAACAGTTTTAGTCGTTTATAGGCCTGGAACCGCAGGATTTTTTTATAGATCTTTAATTAATACTTTTTTACACACACATCCACGTACAGAGTTCCACGAACGTCCGCATGCTCATTGACACATAGGCCCGCATGCAACCGCGCACGCCTACGCACGCACATACCCTTGCAAACTCAGTTACGTACGCACTACGCAGTCTTGCATGCATACACGCACGCTCGCACATGCACACACGATAATACGAAACGTAAACTATATACTTTGGCATGCGTGGCTGATCTTGGACTTAGTGTTTTGCCATGTAGGTGTACAGCCCAGGTGACTGAATAATAATTTTGTTTAAATTCAATCGTTATTTCCAATTAAACACAACATAAAATAGACATGTAGAACGTCGATACTCAGTTCACAGACGAGCTCCTTTTCCGACTATTGTAGTTAGGCTACCACCATTTACGATGACGTCAGAGAACAACGATGTGTGATAATTAAAGAGGCAGACCTACGGTGTGTGTCACACTGAAGTGTGATAGCTAATTTTGTAGCACTTTCCTAATGTGAGAAAGACAGTGAACATGTCGTCGAAGACTCATTGAATTACAAGGTATTGGTTTATGCCTCAGACGTATTCAATTCAATTATTGTGCTTTTTGTTGTTTTAAACAACTATACTAATACATAAAACACCTTACCTTTATTTAACGCAGCAGTAATATTCAACATTAACTGTGCCAAAGTGTCCCATGCAAAAGCGGTCCATACAAGTTCATGTTCACACATCACACCGTAGCGTACCTAACTGAGGTTTGTGGTCAAACATTTTTTATCCAGTTCAACGACAGCGCTGCGAATAACGGAAGTGCAAAAAACGAAGTCGTAACGCACTGATGTTGAAAGTTATGAACGATAGAACGGAAGGACCAGCAATGCTGGGACTTGCTGTGTCGGACGAGTTTCATGGTTAACAAGGAATTGCACTTAGTTCCTTGCTGTTCGTCATGGCGATGAAGTTTATCACCAGGAATATTTGTACGAAATGGTTCTCTTGGGAAGATAATGAAATGTGTTCGCGAAACGTGTGGAGTGGGGTGGTACTAAATGACAGAAGAAGCGGGCATATGTTGGGGAGGAGAGACAGAACGACCGAGGTTGACTATTCAGTTGACGGGGACCCAGAGAAAGTGACTTCGTATACTTTGGCAATGTGCACAATTATCACAGACTTAGCCTACTGTCGGGGAAGATGTGTTATAGAATGTATGAGAAGGTTGGGGCATGTGAGCCAGTGTTTACGTGTTTGTCATTAACCAGACGTAATACAGATTATAACATAAAATACCCATATGTATAGGCGCGGTCCGAAAACAATCGCAGTTGGCTGTTTCCGCGAGCATTTCGCTGAACGATTTCGGGAATATATACCTGTTCGTGTTGACTTTGCTTATTCTTTTTTTAAGTTAGCATTTGACAAAAATACGATATAGAAGGCTTTGGCTTTTTAAATGTTTGTTTAAAACGGCAATGTGTCAAAAACAATTCCATTAAAAATTATGTGTTTGTCAAAAGAGGTCGGGGGTACCGTTGGCAACCAGTTGGTGAGGCTCAATGGGGCGTTTTTTTCTCCAAATAGTAGGACAATAGGACCTACGTGCTGATAATAAAACAATCTACGTATAGCGGTGACATTCTGTCGTAATTAACATTAGACAGTAACTAGGATTCGTCGTTACTAGTCGGCAACAAATGGTCCGTCTTTGGCTATATGCTCATAGACACTGATGAAAAAGGTGGCATGTAGGAAAATCGTGGAAAATGGTGGCGCGGAAACCGAAGACATGATATAGCAACAACTTGACGACATGGCTGGAACATAATGAACGAGACACGTTAAACCGACGTCGAAGATTGAAATTGGTGCGCGGGCGGCTGATCATCTCTCGCGGCAGGACCGGAACAAGAAGAGACAGTCACAGTCAGCAAGTGCGATCGTCACTGGATGCGTCTCTCGAGTTAGTCCTAAGTAACCGTAACACTATATTTTAATTAACGCCCCCGACTTTTGTTCTGTTCGATCTCCGGTCGCTCGCTCGCCGTCGTCCGATGACGTCGAAGGCGACGCAATCAGTACAAGGTCGAGTGACCTCGCGTCACCGGGTCATGCTATATATAACTGATTAGCTAAGCTCTACGTACGCGGCCACAACCGACGGTCATTCGGCCAGCCGTCACTGATGTTGCGCGAAAGCAGTGGAATGGCTGGTCGTTTCGTTTCAGCGCATGCGTCGTTTGATTGCTTGAGGGTATAACAACAATAAGCTACATTTGCTAAAGCAAGTTAGAAAAAAATAGATATGGTAGGATACACTCACGCTCGAGATAGGGCCTAGTCTTCACTCATTATATGTGATAATTCGCAGTCATCTCATGGTTGGTTTTGTTAATCCGGTCGGACCTTTTTTGTGTCACCGACGGCATCCTTATAATGTGTATTGATTTTTTGCCAACTTTGATAAATGGTTTTACGTTTGTGAGTATGGAGGGATCTTCCAAACGTTTTATCTGCTGTTGATTGCCAATGGTCAAAATAAACAGTTTTGCATCAATAAAAAATACATTTAAAATGGTGCCATTCCTGTAGACGATGTTACTTTAAAATGATCTAATGAATAATATTTATATTTTTTAATTACTTGATCCACATTTCTTTCTGATGGTTTGAGTAGGTTCCTATCAATAGGTCCATTTTACGCATGCACCTTGAGAATGTTTCAAATGTTGTCAACGCCTGAATCAATCGCGAACCTTTTAAATCGAAAAATGCCAGACTGGGCCATGTCTCAAACTACTAAACACGCATAGATTGAAACTACAGAAAATATCTTCAGTTCAGTTTAGAAATATGGACGAATGAACTCAATGTAATAACAGAGTTGTATTTTGTTACAAATGTAGATTTGTTGAGGTTTTTGGAACATCAATTCTTCTCATCTACTCTACATGTGGTTTATTGCAATGTATAGGTCTACAGGTCAGAGACAGTGCAGGACTTCGTGACGTGGGAGCAGAAGTTCTTTGAAGTTATCGCCAGAGAAGCTGAGGAATACACGGTTCACCGGTTATGGCACACACGGTTTATTGGTCGCCTTCGCGAACGAGTCTTGCGTGACGCAGAAAACAATGCGCCGGTGTAAATGTAATTCATAAGTTGAATGGACTTTAATTTGGGTTTCTCGCTGGGTATTCCGGTGCTCGTCTGCGTGCGACTGAGGAACAATGGCGGCGCATTGAGTGATACCATAAAGGCGCCCGCCCTTGTGCCGTGCGTGTGATTAGTGCCACTCGAAGCACTAGCGGGACCGGACCGTTGAATGGACATAACGGGCTGACCCGGTCACTCAGGTCAGGCATAGACAGAAGCGCCGTTACGTAAGCCGCCGGCCATTCGGCTGACCGTCAGACGCCGGCTGACCCCACGGCAAAGTTCAGCGCGAGCCGCGGAGGAGAGAGCGAGAGGGGGGGAGCGAGAGAGGGAGAGCGCGCGCGAGGGAGAGAGGGCGGGAGAGTGAGAGTGAGAGAGAGAGAGAGAGAGAGAGAGAGAGAGAGAGAGAGAGAGAGAGAGAGAGAGAGAGAGAGCGAGAGCGAGAGAGGAGAGCGGGGAGAGAGAGAGAGAGAGAGAGAGAGAGAGAGAGGAAGAGAGAATGCAGCACGTGGGTCAGAGGAAGGCTGGAGTAGGAGGCGCCCACAAGACAGCGGATGCGGGGATCCTGGATTCACAGTGACAAAATGTGTTTCACATGGAAAATATCTGGGATTTCATATTTCACACTGAAAAATTAAATTTCTTGTTTAAATTGTTATATTTTTGCAGTGTGGCGGTATAAATATATTTTGGAGCTGAAATCGGCGAAGATTTCGAATTTTTAGTCACCTAGTCATAATTTTCACGAAGAAATTGATACTTTTATCACGGTTCACAAGAAAAAATTGTATTAAACACGCTTCACGCTGCTGCACTTGATCACGAATTACAGGGATAAAAAAGAGTTTTCACGTTAATAATTATAATATTAGCAACATTTCTGATCACAAAAATACCCCTCTCGTTACAGGTGTAATCAAATCGGATGCACGTCAGCCATGGTTCGTCCTGCGCCCAAATGTTACTCAGAACCCGATTATCAATTTGCAATTCTCATTGCAGTGTGAGCAGCACATTGTTGTCCGTGTGGAAAGGAGACGTGTGTTGAGACATCTCCTTTCTCATCTGTCTCGTCACCGCATCGGAACGATGCACCAACGTCGTCTTGGATACACGCATCTTCATACGACCTCTTTTTGTTCACAACGGACGCATGAAATGTATGTAGCAGGAGGAACGAACGTTTGATGTAATTTAGATTTAACGAGTTCTGATTAAACACTAGGGTCTAATAGGCAGTTATACTGTAATACACACCACTAACAGCCTATCATAATACACCACTGTATAAAGTGAATGACCGTAGCATGAGATGTGCCCAGATTGCTTCCCAAAGCATCACGTATCAGATGACATGTGGACTATAGGAAGCCTTTTTGGCGTTAATATACATAGTATGACAATTTCCCACCTTCTGTATTAAGTTGAAAATTTTCGGACATTAATATTAAATGGGGTGTATAGAATGAGATGACAGCTCATTGAATCAACGACAGTTTTTTTTAATATCTATTTTCCTGCATAGGACGTTATACTTCCCTTGCCATAGACAACAGTCAAGGAAAGAGGATGTCTTCCGGTAATGGAACCGACAAAGTACTTTAAAAAATACTGCCGACATACATACCAAGCTATCCGTCTACTAGTCTCCCATCTACTGTTTTGTGTGTGTATTTATTATTAGGAGTGTCCGAACTAGAATGCTATCTTGCCACCATCTCAGATCATGTGGTATAGTCATCGCGAACCTGCGACGCTGGCAGTGTTGAACAGAACGACAGTTGACTCTGAGAGCATACACCGTGGATTTGTTAAACACGTCGCACGGGTGTCACACGGGTGTACAAGTCAATCATGATTTGCTAAATGATCCACAAGGAACAAGGACATAAGCCAATATTTTAGAAACTAAATGATAAAAACGCTTAGACGTATCTTTTTTAATTTGTTGCGATTTCAGGACAGACAGCGGAGAAAAGGACTGTAACTGTTATTTTTTATTTTGAGATAATGATTAGGTAGACGCTGGGTTGAACTTGAAGGGGGGATTGGGGTGAGGAAAATGGGTGTAGTACCAAAACCAAACGGGATTTATATATTCAGGATGTTTAGGTGGGGCGGGCAAAATGTTTAACAATATGCAAATGAGGGTGAGGGAGAGTCGCGAGCGTGCCAATGCCGCCCCTGGTGTCTGGAGCTGCCGCCTATCGTTCCCTCAAATACACTGATGTAAACAAACTATCACTAATACAAAATCCAACGTATTATATCATTTTATATACAGTTCTTATTTTAAAGGTATTGCTATAAGTATAAGCGAAATGTATAGTTTATTGATAATTAAACATAATTCAAGGTTCAGTACAATTTCCAAAAAAGGCAAATCCTCAGGATACGCCTAACTACGATGATAGGTATATGCACCACATAGCAATTTTTAACAGACAACGTGGTTTACACCAATTCAACATTATAATTATTATACAAATATCAAATTATAATGTATTGGGAAATGAAATTAAGATCTGCGTAGGTCCCATCCTTTCGAGTCTTTATCAAAAACGGTTGTCTAGAAAACTTCTAATATTTTGCGATATGTTTCATATCAATGTCTAGTCAATCGAATACCTAAATAATAGGCCAATAACATTATATTTATTTATGATGTTGGCCGCCTCTGGTAATGCACTTTATAGGGCGGGTGTACTTAGGCCTATGCGTGGACTTCCTTTATAAACTTCCTAACATTGAGTCTTTGGAAAGATCTCGTCTCGTGTCGTAACTCGCCGACAGGTTTACGCAGGTTGTCGATGGTGCCACATTCATACACTACACAAATGATACTATCATTTAATCATGTAACTCTATCAATACATAAATAGCGTACTGTGGTTAATGAGTCCTGACCAAAAACAAGTTGGTTTGACAATGGGATGCGTATATAGGCCTACTTTTGCCCGGTAGGCTTTGTCTAGTCGACTTCTGCGGTGTCGTCGCATGATAAACACGGCACGCGTAGCATAGAACAACCGAGTTCAAAGAACATGTAAAGTGACATGACAAAACGGAGAAATAACTGAAATGTAAAGACATGGCTCTTATCAAACAAGTTTTATCGATATGTCATGTGGCCATAGCGTAAACGTTGGCTATCGACAGAGAATGATTGATAAGACGTGACTAGGTATATTTAAAGCAGGTATTTACTTTTGTTTGAAATTTGCAGGCGACTGTTCGTTCCACGTTGAACAGAAATGTACGAAAGACGGTACAGTAATAACCCCTTCAACGTATTGAATGAGATGACATGAAGAGTTCTTCTCTTTGGATTTATTTTTTAGATGAAACACATTAAACCAAAATGAACTATATAAGAATGTCCAGAAGACCTAATTCTACGTGTGTCTCCAACCTGTATGCCAGCATGGTGCAGGGACTATAATACATAATACCACGGAGTGGCTTAGGTCTACTAAGAGTGTAACGAACGATTTGTTGGGAATTGGATATTTACTCCCGGCTGAAGAAATAAACCTATGCACTATACAAAGACAGCACTAATACAGAACATGTCAGATTCATAAATATTATATACCCCTATACAACGGGACGTTCAACGATTCATCAGAACTACAGTCTTGCGAAACATTAATGCCAGCTGCAGGTTTATGGATGGAATATATAAATAATTTTTAGACACCTATATATCTTCAATGCGGCGCACGCCGGCATTTTCGCTTAACTGGATTCTAGTCGCATCCCTATAAAACAGCTCCATAAACTGTCTAATCGATGACGCCATCGTAAATATGAGAAAGGAGAGCCCGAGTTACGACACATTCTTTGTTGGAAACCATCGTTTTCTGGCCGGCCATGGTTTAATGGCACCGTCTGGGCCGCCGCGCCGGCATTAAAACGGAATGATAAATTACAGGGTCTACGTGGAACATCGGTGTATTGTAATCAAAGTTGTCTCTTGACTTCGTGCTCAGCGCAGTTTGTTAGCTAGTTTACATTTTTATATGCGCAGGTCGAGATAATTTCGTATAAGAAATAAATCGCAATAAACGAAACCAACTGAGGGCGTTGTATCAATCACGACATAAGGGGCTAGGCACACTCATTCGGCAAGACAAACGTTACTTAGTTTTAATCACACTGTCGAACGGACTATTAAATCAATCTCGTGTTCCTTGATGTTATTCATATTTATTAATAGGCCAATTTTTCTTAATTTTCTGAAGGTTGGCTTAGCCATGGTTGACGAGAATTTTGCCTCCAAATACGAGTTTGAACGCCATGCTCACACACCGTATAAATAGTATGCAAAACAATCACATGCAATAGTCAAATCAGTTCATTAGAAACGAACGGGACTAACCATTATGCCATCGAAACTGTGGTGACATCGATTAAGACGTCACAAGTCATCGCGATAAGCCTATTTTCCCAACGTTTGATTTTGAACGGTTGCTAACGCGTACGGTATCCTCAACGCGCCTTTGGGATACATTCGGTTGCGAAACATCCACATTCACGTTTCCGGTGGCCACGAGGTAGTAGATCGTAGCTAGCATCTGAACGTGTGAAGGTCGAGACAGTCAGACGAAACCTGAAGAGGTTCCTCGAAGGGCAAATACCAACGATCTCACTGCAATGGCCACTGGCTCCGTGGGCCTATTCTCCACCGTTGTTGTAAGCGCCCGTCTTTTTGCGGTTCTTGACCAACTGCCCCGTTGAGTCAGTCGGGTGGACCTGTGTCTTTTTCCAGTGCTTTCTCTGTATCTTGTGTTCGAAACTTGAGCTGAACACATGTCGGTCCGTCGGACCGTTCAACTTTGTTCGTAGACACTAAGGTAGTCTGGGTGAACAGTTGATGGTCAAAAATAACAAACGATGTAAATACGTCCAGTGTTCGAAACCCGAGTTGAAAGTTGGGAGTGCGACGGCAAGGAGTCACAACCATCTAAAAATGACCGTCAATGACCCATTGCGTAATAACGGGAACCAAATCCTAATTATTTTCTACTAGGCATATCAATCCCAAGTGACACTAACAAAGCATCAATGACTCTAATTAATTATTATTGACATTAACCATTTATTTCCGTCCACGTGTGAAAGTGGGGGTCCACGGGGGCACTTGTTCAGCAGACCTTTGGAATTTGGCCATGCTATGCCTGCATCCCCTGTCCCCCAGACCTTTTGAATGGGCCGGTTTTTAGGGTGGGGTGGGGTAGTGGTGAAATGGTGTAGGTTTTGGTAGCCATAAAAACTCACAAACAGTAAATGCTACTGCTAAAAACCTTCAACAGCACCCTCCATCTTCAGGTGTCATGAGTCGAGTGGTGCCGAGGCTTCTGCGACAAATCGTCAAAACCATCGCCTTCGTGTTCACATGCCAGGACCAGACAGCTGAGTGATGCTGGTGCTCAATTCATTTCGTTCCGAGTCAGCGACGTTCATTGTTCGAAAGGTTTCGAGATGTTGATGTATGGCACATCCGCCTGGCACGCCGGCGGCCCGGGTTCAACACCCGGTCAGGGCAGGAATGTTATATTTTGGTGAAACAAACTGGCTCTCGACATCGGGGGCTGTGTATCCCTCGTGAATTGGAGAATCACGTTAATGTTAGTCCAATTTCAGTTTGGGACGTAACAGAACCACTGAGGACGACAAGCAACCTGACAGTGACCACCCGGCCTCAGTGCCAACCCAGAAACATCGGTTTGGCGTAAATGTTCTGAAAAAAAGACTGACCATTTTCAATGATAACTCGTAAGACAATAACATTGTAATTACCACAGTATTTACATACTAGTCAGTTAACTGTTAATTATGGGAACCCTGCCGAGTGCTAGAAACAAGTAGAACTAGACCTAGGTATACGGTATGTTCATATTTTGACCATCAACTGTTGTGCCAGTCTAAGTTGACGGTCCGACTGACTATCAACTTTTCAGCTCAAGCGTCTAACACAGGCTGCAAAGGGAGCGGAGCATTGGAAGAGGACGAGGATCCCAGCGACTGATTCAATGCACAGGTAGCAGGCTAGCAACTACCAATTAAACAAGACGGACGATTTCAACCATGATCTGTGTATCGGCGCGAACCCTTGAGCAAGGATAATAGTTATGATTAAGCTACCGTTGATTATGCTGTCGACCACCCTTATAAGCATTACCTAGTCACCATAAAACGTATCCGACGTATCGTCCATTTCCACCGAGGAAGTTCGCGAGCAATCCTTCCCGCCAGCCTCATCTCGAAATCATCACTGTGGTTGAACAGCGATAAGAAATACCAACTTCGACGTCTCAAGTCAAACAGGTTACGTAGAAATTGTTGCTACGTAGAAATAATGCGCGAATGTGACGTGATGACGTTATCGTTGACGCTTCGCCAACGCGCAGGAACAAATAATAAAAGATGCCGATCACCATCAATTAAAGAGCGCAATAATGGAATCGGTTTAAGTCAAAATTAACACATTCGTTACACGAGTCTGGTAAAGATTCTTCGACGATGTTTTCACGCCGCTTCTTTTGTTTGTTTGTTTAACCAAATTCGACACGTTTTAGGCAATAACATAATAAGTGGCAGCAAGGAGTCAAAGCAGGAATTTCTTGATTTCGGATGCCTAGTAATCAACAAATAAATATTATTGTAATGTGCCACCAGAAGTTGCTGACTGGGTTTTAAAATACTAATAAAACCAGTGTTAACATATTCAGGTTGAAGAAACAATTAACCGACCGACCGACCGACCGACCGACCGACCGACCGACCGACCGACCGACCGCGACCGACCGACCGACCACCCACGCAAGCAAGCAAGCAAGCTAGCAAGCAAGCAAGCAAGCAAGCGTTTATTTTCCAACAAAGAAACATTATACACTTTTTATGATGTACACCAGAATTATCATAATGGATTAAAATATCATGTGTTAAATATTATAACACTGGTTATGCCTAGTGAAATGGGGCTGCATGATTACCACTCTGTTAAATCTGCAACATTTGCAGTTATCTCCTGTAAATGTTCTCCTTTCAGGTCGACAAAGTAACATGTACATCTATCTGTCACAGCGACCCAGGTATATTTAGCAACATTGTGGCAGAGTGCAAGTTTACAGCCCCATTAAAATGCACGTCTATTCTCAAACGTTGGCATCGTGACTATTAACTTGGACTCTCAATTCACTTGATTTACATTCTCGTCACCGTTTAAAAAGTGGCAATTTTATTTAATTATGTCATGTACACTGCTTCAGCTTAGGCAGTCATGTAAATATGTACCTGGCAAAAGGCATACATTAAATATATTCACATAAATTTTGGTGTGACTGAATGCTTCACAGGGAGGGTGAAATAAAGTGTTTTGTACAGTTTCAGACAGGATATCACATTTTAGTATATAAGAACTTATTTTCCTTTTCCCTCTGGTTCCAGTCTTCTACCTCATTTGTCTGCAGACAATAAATAACGTGGACTAGAGATAAAGACATTTTTAAGATGTGATGCTACCATAACAAACCATACAGACTGTGTCACAAATGCTTATGTCTCAGCAGAACCAAACAAAACGTTGGACAAGAGAAGACATCATCTCCATCACAGGAAGGCTCAAAGTGAGATGGCAGGGACAACATGGCCTGGCAAACATCCTCCTCTAAAGAACCGATAGACAGGTGTGAGACAGAGAAAGAACTGGGTAGATAATGTCAGAGCAAGGACGCTTTCTATGAAATGCAATTGGCAGCAAAGGAGCATTATAACTTCCTCTTCAACTAACCGATTTCATTTGTTCACCGCAAACTTCAATAAAGCGACAGTCAATTCCATTAGCTGCAATCATACTATCATGCCAGGGGTAGTAATTATTAACAGGAAGTGTGACAAATCAGCAGTATTTGGTCCAACTTGCAATCTTGATTCATAAATTCATGCCCATCAGCAGAAAGCAATAACAAGTATTTACCGTTAGCTCCGGCTTATCTTCACTACAGCAGTGTTTATCGTGTGCAGGTGTTGTATATAATTTAACAGTTCGTGGGTGCAACTTTAAAACTGCGAACACAATTCCGGAATTATTAAATAAATTTGTGTTGATTTTCAACATATTTATTCTAATATTACCGAGCTTTATATAAAAACATATTTATTCTAATATTACCGGGCTTTATATAAAAAAGATGCAGTCGTTTCAGGTTCCGTCCTCAAAAAGAATTGACAATGAATAAAAAAATGCATTCAACCACAGGAAAGGAAATACATCCTATCGTGGTGCATAGCCTTTGTGATGTTCTTGAAAGGCGAGTAAATCCCACAAGAGAAAAATACCACATTCTCTGTTTCAGTTACAAGTTATAAATAGCAGGTACAACAGCTGAAAATAGCTAGCGCAAACAATGGTGTCTATTCTCAGGCACACAGTCCCATGAATGAGCAGTGTTATTATATTATGTACATGGCAGCGAGTGGAAATGTACTTTGACAGGCCCACAGATTGTGCTGAATAGGATGTCTTTTATATGGTGCTTAAATGTTCTATAGCGTATTAAGCACATTTGAAAATGTATTATGAGAACCACCTGGTGCTTACAATGCACTGTGTATGTATATTCATGGCAGGCAAAAAGGCGAGGAACTTGACAAAGTATGCACATGTAAACCATTACAGAGATCTGCAAATAGGAGCTTACACTTGGAAATTGTTGAAACAATTATCATATACAGAGCTTATGTTGGAATAGGCTGATTTTCAAAAATCCCTGTTGCCAATACAGTATGGGTTGGGGTCACCTTGGTCAGTAATAATTAATTTTGTCCTATAGCTGTGACTTGCATGTGGGATTTTAAAATGACGAATATTTGTACTTGGTCACTTGTACTTGCCAAAATATCAATAATACATTTCACGTAGTTGTGCAGTGGTGCAGTGGCTAGAGCTTCAGACTCTCAACTAGGAGAATCTGAGTTTGAATCTTGTGCTGTGGTATCAAACCTTAGGCAAATTCGTTCACTCTACATTGCTCCTGTTCAGTCAGCTGTTTGGATGAGTATCTGGCTACAGACAATAGTGGATATTTGTGTACAAGTAGTCTTCAAGCATTGCAGCATGGCTGGATGAGTCCCACAAAGTCGAGATGGTGTTCAATGGAACAGGTCTGCCAGAGGAGGGAGGAAAGTGCAAAGCGCCTGAAGATTGGACACTGCACTACATAATAACTTGCCTTTACTTTCCTTTTTAAATTACATAACGAGTATTTACATTATTTAGAATATTCATTTAAAACTAAACATTCTTTAAAAAAATTAATATTATAAAAAGCTGTATATACAGCATTTACATTGAAAAATTATGTTAGTTCATAATTGAAATTAATGTCCAAGAAGTTAAGTAATTACAAAATCTTGTGATAACTTAAAATAAAGTTCACTAGATTGCTCACAATGCCATGTCTCCTTACACTGGTCTTTTCACTTTCCTTCCTCCAAACTCTCCGCATCAATTCTATTCACTGCCATTTTCTACATGACACTCTCATCTGATGTAAATTTTATTTAAATCAGCTACATACCTGTCCGAGTGTTACTGTTACTGGAAATCCACAAGAGCTGCAAATGGACCTTTATGATTATCTACAGAATGTGTTATGTTGGTTAGCCAGACAAGCTCAAGTCAGCAGTGAACACAGGATACATCATGTCAACCTCTTCTTCAGCCCTCCATGACATCCATTACGGTGCCTACCACAACTCTTGCTAAACAAAATGTGAGACGTGCTAAAAAATTACTTCTTATACTGGGGTCATGTTTAACCATTTATTACTACATGCATTACACATTGTAGTTTCATATTCTACATCACTGTTACTAAAGGCCTGGCCTAGTGCAACTGACTGCAAAACATAAATGTTTTAGTAACAACAGTTTCTGTAAAATATCCAACTGGTTTGTGTCATTAATTTAGTGTCATTATTCATAGAACCTGTCAGTGCAGCTGCTTAAACATATTACCACAAGCATGTTATGTGACTGGGCTATTCTTAGGAACTGATGAACTGTCATACTGCACTTGTGTCACATGGCACCTATCAACTACAGTGATATCCTCAATATGGTTTTAGTAATGCCATTTGAGACTGCAAATGGTCTCATGTTATTTACACAAGTAACACATTTGCACCTAACTATATTATATATATATATATATATATATATATATATATATATATATATATATATATATATATATATATGTATATATATATATATATACACACACACATACATATACACACATATTACATTAACATATTATGTTTACAATTTTATATATTATGATAATTATCTAGAAAGACTACAGCTGCCCTGTTTTACAGCAAAACTCCTCTAGATACAAGCCAGTGGTTCTCAACTGAAAGCAGTTCATGTATAATGGTCACTTCTCATGCAATTAACATGGATGACAAACTATGAGTATTGCTGCAAATCTGCCTTTCTACTTATGGTCTATGAGATTAGAAAGATGAATACTTCTGGGGATGTTGAAAATCTACAGCACTACCACTGAATTATTTTAACCCTTCCCTGTATAACCCCCCTACAGAGTCCAATTTGTCAATGTTTCATGAGAAATGCCCACGAGCATGTCTATGTATTCACAGTTGCCCACGACCAGGTAGTGGCCATTCATTAGAACAATCCTAGGCAGGAAAGTCCTTCTTGGAGAGAGAGCAGCTGATGACACTGGCCTGGGTCAGCAGCTGGACCATACACTTCATCTTCTCTGCCTCCTCATCTTCAAAGGCTCTCGGGCTTCTGCAATGACACATCAATCATCAGCCTTCAGCTGCTCATCAATACAAGCATTTTTCGTTCATTGAACAGTATGTGTGTACTTGGATGATTACTCAGCAAACTATCACTAGGATACTGCACTGGGGGAGGTTGGAGTGGGGGTGGGGGTGGAGGAAGGAATATTTAAGAATGACCCTTCTCTACAGTGAGTTCACTACAGGATACACATTTGATCCCTGTTTGTGGTTTAACTTGTCTAACTACCAGGTACCAGGTTTTAGTCTCTTCTGGAAGATATAGGTAATGTGGGATGAAATTTATGAACCCAATGTGGATGTTACAATGTCTACTACATACTGTATGGGCCAGAACTGCAGGCTAAGTCCCACAAAATATTTTTGGACGGGGCTTGGAGATATGATTAATCCCAATAGTTAGGGAAGACTGCAAATCAATGTTTTGGGATAACGTTAAGTAGTTTAAATTTTGAACATCGCTATGAAATATGTTTCAACAGCATCCCCACAGTCTTCCAATATCATGGCCCAATGTTGCATGATAGCAGAGTGAAATGCTGAAGCTCTAACAATTTGTTTCAACATGACAGCAGAGTGGTGATGAAGCTAAGGCCCAGCCTTTCCAATATTAACTTAATTCTGATACCAGTGTACTGGATATCAAAAAGATACTTCAGCTATGTCTCTGATGTCAGCTTACATAGAAAGTATAAGAATGGCACTATTGGAATAATAATAAACAATTATTCACAAATACTTTCAGTGATTGGTAAATAATAACATTTTAAAGAATACTCATATCTTTTGCATGCATGCATGCATAATACCAATATTTAATTCTGTTTTTAAATAATACTATGCAATAACAACTTTGTTTAATCTAGAAACAGTATGCTAAGGCTATTGCCCAGTCATGGGACACTAAAGCTGTACAATGATGATGACAATGTAAAACAATTTCTATAAATTTACATACAGGCCTGTATCCGATTATTTCAAGTGATGTCAGTGAATATTAAGACATACGTTGCTATAATGAAATTCAGACTTCTATAAACTCAATGTGCCCGATTATTGGGTGATGATGACCCTTTGAAAATCAAGATTTACCATGTGACATGGTTACCATCAGAAAATAAAGCTTTTACTACTACTGCTACTACTTGGATACTACTACTACTACTACTACTACTACTACTACTACTACTACTATTTCTACTACTACTGATGTCAATTAATATTAAGACATACTTGCAGAGAGGAAATTATTTGCCAGTCAGCTGTAATCACATTGTTGTGTAGGTGTCTATAATTAATCTGCACTGTTTCTTCTTACATGCCATCAGTGTGTGAACACAGCGGGTCTGTGAATTTACGTGAAAACAGCAGGATGATAATCAAGTAGAGTCTTCAGACTCTACTTGGTCTACATTTCACTGTTTTCCAGATAATTCTTGTCATGTCAATTATCAACCCATCCCTCCCACCTGAAATCAGCCTTTAGAAGTCAGTACCAAGGATGCGTTTGTGGAAAACTGCTTTCACATAAATTCACAGAATTGCTGTTTTCACACACTGTCATCATGTAACACGAAAAAGTTCAGATTAATTATGTTCTGGAGTAGAGTAGACAATGTAATTAATGCCGACAATCAAAGACTTTCTTGTTTGCAAGTATTTCCTGTTTCCAAGAGGAACAGGAAGATGGGGAGAAAGAATAGCCCAGGGCATTCCCAGAACAACAATTGGGGAAACTGATGTTCTTTGACCATCATTTAATGTTGCAGGTGACTGTTATAGAACTGAAGACAATGACAAGACAATGAAAACAAGTAAGACAATCAGTGTAGGAGAATGAATGGTACGTAAAATTGGGAGAAGATGGAGAGGAGAAAGATAGGAGGAAGTAAGGTTAGGAGAAATGAGGAAAGAGAATGGGAATAATACCTCTGAAGTAGTTTATTAATGTGACCAACACAGTACAACTATCTGATCTTTCATAGCGACAATCCAAGTGGTAAAGACTAAGTAAACTGAACCTTTTTACCCCCAACTTGAATTAATACACTCTAATAATAGTATTGTGCTACTGAAATCATGTTTTAACCCTCTCCAGGCGCTATAAAAAGCCTGTTTGGGATGTTTCTGTGTACATTTTTTGCAATCAAGGTGACATCACTAAGTAAAAGTCGTTGGCATTTAACACGTCATGGTGCGATGTGGTTAGTGTTTTGGGCCATATATGAAATTGCAATTGTGGAATGTAATATTTGTTATATTACCGTAAAGATAATAACTTGTCTATAAACCAGTTGCTGGATGTCCCCAAGAATGTTTTTGTTTATTTTAATTGCCATTTAAAAATAGCAAATTCTTCCAGCTATAATGGGATTTAATATTTTTACATAACAGTAGAGATGACAAATCTTTATACAAGTGTGGTATAACATTTTTTTTTAGTTAATGCAATTTGAACAAATTGTTGCGAATGCAAATGGCTGTGGGTATAATGTGAAGTTGAGCATTCTTGGTGTTCAGCAACGAAAAAGGAAATTCCTATGTACACCCAGTGACACATTTGTAAACAGAAAATAACATTGGGCATTGAAGGTGATTTTGGTTAATTTGATATTTTCTTTTTCAGTGAAAAAATGAAACCTACAGCCATTCTCCTAGGGTGTCACAGTGGAGTAATTTTGGATTTATAAAAAAATTATTACCTACTGTATTCAATGCCGACTGCAGATCAGTAGAAATATGTTTAATATCAAAATACTGTAATGTTGACATAACTGGTTTGTTACCTTGCATATAATGACATGGTCTAGGTCCGTTATAGCTACTTCCTGTTATAGCTACTTCCCGTTATAGCTACAGTTTTTCCCCGTTATAGCTACTCGTTAAGTTTGACAGGCAAACTAGTCCCATTATAGCTACTTATTTAATTACACAATTCAGGAGGGGACAGCAAGAGGGAGCATTAACTATTTCAGATTACTGTAAGATTCCTACATGAAATGTATTATTGAAGGACACATTTTTAAAAGTTATAAGAATGATATATAAATGTAACTGTCAGTTATTTGAAATGGAAAATATACCATAAAACTCTTGTGCAAAATATTTTTTTCCAAAGACAACTACGTTAATTGTACAGAGTACAGAATTGCATTTATCAAAACATGTTTCCTCACCACTTTCGCAAACTTGGAATTCCATCCCTCAACATGGTTATTTGTTCATTTGTCAGTTTCTGTATAGGGGCATTCCATGCCAAATCAATCAATTTACATGACCGTCTTCGATTTTTATGAAATTTGGCATGTCGGTTTATGATCATGAGTCTATGCATCTCACTAATTTTTAAGTCAATCTCAGTCAGCATCCAAGCTATTGTTTCGCTTCAATTTGACACAGTAGTGCTTGAACTGGTCCAAATGTGTAGTGTTAAAATAAAATAGTATGTATGTGTATATATATATTTTTATACATTCCACATGTCCATGGTGATTTTTTAATCATCATCAAGCCATGTCTCCACAAAGTACTCATTAAAAATTATCACTTGGCTTTGTTGAAATTCCTTAGTGGGGCACACTTATATCAAAGCCATCCACCCCCATGGACATCAGCTGGATGGATGGAGAAATAGTTAATGCTCCTTTATCTTGTTACATAATAAAATGGAGAAATAGAAAAGTAGCTATAACGGGAAGTAGCTATAACGGGAAGACACCAATGACATACATCCAGGAAATGTTATCAGTAGCAACTACTGATTTTGACTGATATCACTTACCCCTGGGTAGATATTTTTCAACTGCATACTTTGTAATCATAATTATCTTAATTATTACTCACATTTCATATGATGTAGCCAATGAATTATGATATTCTGAAACAAAATAGTTTGTGGTTAAGGCTGGATCGTGTGTAAATTTGCAGAGCGTGTCAGCACATGCATTAATTATTTATCTCCACAGGTCACTAGACAGATGGTGCTTACTGTAATTTGTGCAGCAATTAACATGTCACTGATCAAGAGAATGGCTGACACAATACTTTTAAACTCCCTATGCAATTCATCAAGTTCGCCACTCACAAATCATGTTCATTGGCATTCAGATCTGCAGTGCATTATAGTTGTATGCACAGTCAGTTAAATATAAGAATGCACAGTTTATTAGTCACTGAAACAAGATACTGATCATTATGACATGCAACATTTGAAGGAAAGAACAGATTAGGTTTACAGTACATATCAATGCCCATTTTTTTGCCAACTTCTGACTGGGCTTCAACAAAATTAATTCAGTAGTTTATCGAGTGATTTCATCAAACCTAAATACATGTAGTACATTTGAATAATAGAGGTATCATGGCATTGTGATTCCGGGGAATCCCAGTAGGTTTAATTTACTAAAATCATGACATAATTTACAAAGGTGACCAAATTTAAATATGTCATGCTGTGCTGCTGCTTTTCTAAAATGAGGATACACTGGTGACCCTTTTCTATTTTACTGTTAACTGAAATGCAAGATCAGTGAACCATGACGATCACACAAGCAGGTCTGACAGGGGGCTGGCGTGATCATATGACACTTAATAAGAAGCAATTACAGCCGAGTATGTTGACAATGGTGTGTCAAGAAACTAGTGCTGATGTGAATGACATGACAACACAGCGTAATACAAAGCCGGAGACCTTGAGTGACATGATGGATGTCACTAACATCAATCAAGCATGACATCACAGCACATTTTGCTCAGAACTATCTAATTTGGTCTTGACATAGTTCTTGCTTTGGTCTTTCAGTTTCACACTCCTGTCTATTATAATCAATGAAATTGCAGTAAATTCAGCTAAAACATTAAGTTTTTCAATTCAATCATCAGAAATATTCATTAACATAATAAAAATTATCTTCTGAATATCTTGCATTATAATTTAAAAAATATAATTTACAATTTGGCAAATGAAACTTTTCAAATAAGGTTTCAAATTATTCATTATACTGTATGGTGTAAATGCACATTTATAACTATAGGTGATATTTAGAAAAATACATAATGGATTTAACCGGAAGACGTATTACAGATAAAATTTGTTAATTTATATGGGGGCAGTGTGACACATATAGAAATTCCAGTTATATTTGTGACAAAAGCATTCATTGATAATGCATTGAAAATTCCATGAAACTGGAGAACTATGCATCAACAAATTTATGAACTTTGCAGTGTGAGACACTGTGAAACCAATCTGTCACCTGTGTCTTCACAGTCCCATGTAGTTTCCAGTAATTAGGTTTTGTCAGGTAGTTAATAGGATTAATTAAAACAGACAGAAGTTGTGAGTTCTCACAACAGCAGAATTAAAATTTCTTCTGACCTCCACCTTTTTCTGCCTATTCTTCAATTATTGATTTCATTCAACTTATTTTTAGATGTAGTTCAATTTATAGTTATCAACATACATAGTTACCAACATACATAGTAGCAATGTGGTGTGCTATTTTTTATAACTACATTGCATTTTGTTTTGAAACTCTAAATTCTTACACAATGCAGTATCCAGTCTTAAGGACTGCCGAAAGTGCTTTACACTTTACTCCCTGGCACACCTGTTCAATTGAACACTAACTCAACCTCTCCGAAAGCATTCAGCTACGCTGCATTTAATGTGTGAAGACTATTCATTCATACATATTCCTATAGCCAGGTCTCCTTTTAGGTGATTAAATTGGAGCACCACACAGAGTGAACAAACTTGCACGAAGTTTGACGCGGCAGCACAGGATTGTAATCTGGATTCTTTCAACTGAAAGTCTGATAACCTATCCACTGCTTACTGGCATTATTTCAACAACAAAAAAACACAATGCCATTTTGGAATGACTTTGACCAGGCTAAGCATCACTTCAGCTACTCCTTAAGCCTGGTGCAGTGATCACATAAATTCAAGATCACCAGACTCCACAAACAAGAGAGCAAGTCTATGGCTGACTGACAGATTAATTCTGCAGCGTGGCAGGCAGGATGGTTGTTCTTTAGAAATAACTTCACTGCATGGATGAGCAAGAACAAGGTGAACTCAACACGCACTTAGTGGCTACTTGCCACATACCATGTCCATTAGGCAGAAGCAACCACATTGTGCTGCCACTTTGAAAGTACTCTATTTCATAAATGAATTATATATGAATGACATTCAGAAGTTGTTAGGAAGGGTATCTGTTGCGATGATTATTAACGCTGCTTGTAATGAGCTGTCCACTGGCGGACAATGAAGTCCAGTGCATATTTGGACAGCAGTCAGTGAAACAGTCCTCTGTATCAACAAACAATGGACTGACTAGTTAATGTGCTGACTCAAGGGAAAGAGCCACAGAATAAATATTTTATAATGCTAATCGCTGGCATTCCAATTTAATGGAATTACAATGACATCATTAAAGGCATGATTTCAACATCACATACGTTTGGTAGAATTAATAGAAACAAATTATCAGCTTTTAAAGTTAATTACAAAAAGCATGCAGACACAAGCATGTGATGTAAATACACTGTGTGTGCATTTGCACGTGTATATGTGTGCATGTAGGGTACACATCATGTATGTATATGTGTGCATGTAGGGTACACATCATGTATGTATATGTGTGCATGTAGGGTACACATCATGTATGTATATGTGTGCATGTAGGGTACACATCATGTATGTATATGTGTGCATGTAGGGTACACATCATGTATGTATATGTGTGCATGTAGGGTACACATCATGTATGTATATGTGTGCATGTAGGGTACACATCATGTATGTATATGTGTGCATGTAGGGTACACATCATGTATGTATATGTGTGCATGTAGGGTACACATCATGTATGTATATGTGTGCATGTAGGGTACACATCATGTATGTGTATGTGTGCATGTAGGGTACACATCATGTATGTATATGTGTGCACGTAGGGTACACATCATGTATGTATATGTGTGCATGTAGGGTACACATCATGTATGTATGTGTGCATGTAGGGTACACATCATGTATGTGTATGTGTGCATGTAGGGTACACGTCATGTATGTATATGTGTGCACGTAGGGTACACGTCATGTATGTATATGTGTGCACGTAGGGTACACATCATGTATGTATATGTGTGCATGTAGGGTACACATCATGTATGTATATGTGTGCATGTAGGGTACACATCATGTATGTATATGTGTGCATGTAGGGTACACGTCATGTATGTATATGTGTGCACGTAGGGTACACATCATGTATGTATATGTGTGCATGTAGGGTACACATCATGTATGTATATGTGTGCACGTAGGGTACACATCATGTATGTATATGTGTGCAGTAGGTACACATCATGTATGTAATGTGTGCATGTAGGGTACACATCATGTATGTATATGTGTGATGTAGGGTAACATCATGTATGTATATGTGTGCATGTAGGGTACACATCATGTATGTATATGTGTGCACGTAGGGTACACTCATGTATGTGTATGTGTGCATGTAGGGTACACATCATGTATGTATATGTGTGCATGTAGGGTACACATCATGTATGTGTATGTGTGCATGTAGGGTACACATCATGTATGTATATGTGTGCATGTAGGGTACACATCATGTATGTATATGTGTGCACGTAGGGTACACATCATGTATGTATATGTGTGCATGTAGGGTACACATCATGTATGTATATGTGTGCATGTAGGGTACACATCATGTATGTATATGTGTGTATGTAGGGTACACATCATGTATGTATATGTGTGCATGTAGGGTACACATCATGTATGTGTATGTGTGCATGTAGGGTACACATCATGTATGTATATGTGTGCACGTAGGGTACACATCATGTATGTATATGTGTGCATGTAGGGTACACATCATGTATGTATATGTGTGCACGTAGGGTACACATCATGTATGTATATGTGTGCATGTAGGGTACACATCATGTATGTATATGTGTGCATGTAGGGTACACATCATGTATGTTTTGTGTGCATGTAGGGTACACATCATGTATGTATATGTGTGCATGTAGGGTACACATCATGTATGTATATGTGTATGTAGGTACACATCATGTATGTGTAGTGTGCATGTAGGGACACATCATGTATGTATATTGTGCACGTCAGGGACACATCATGTATGTATATGTGTCAACAGTACACACATGATGATAGTTATGTGCGTACTCATAGATGTAAGTGCACAGGTACAATATTATTATAAGTGTAACGTGGACATGTCCATTTATATGGAATATACAATGACATGCTATTAATGTGCATGATGTCACACATCAATACGTATTGTGTGAATTAATAGAATCATGATTATATGTTTTAAAGTAATTACAATCATATAAGGCATGCGGGACACACAGTATGTGATGTAAATACATGTAGTGTGCTTTGCACAAGTGTATATGTGTGCATGTAGGGTACACATCATGTATGTATATGTGTGCATGTAGGGTACACATCATGTATGTATATGTGTGCATGTAGGGTACACATCATGTATGTATATGTGTGCATGTAGGGTACACATCATGTATGTATATGTGTGCATGTAGGGTACACATCATGTATGTATATGTGTGCATGTAGGGTACACATCATGTATGTATATGTGTGCATGTAGGGTACACATCATGTATGTATATGTGTGCATGTAGGGTACACATCATGTATGTATATGTGTGCATGTAGGGTACACATCATGTATGTATATGTGTGCATGTAGGGTACACATCATGTATGGTATGTGTGCATGTAGGGTACACATCATGTATGTATATGTGTGCACGTAGGGTACACATCATGTATGTATATGTGTGCATGTAGGGTACACATCATGTATGTATGTGTGCATGTAGGGTACACATCATGTATGTGTATGTGTGCATGTAGGGTACACATCATGTATGTATATGTGTGCATGTAGGGTACACATCATGTATGTATATGTGTGCACGTAGGGTACACATCATGTATGTATATGTGTGCATGTAGGGTACACATCATGTATGTATATGTGTGCATGTAGGGTACACATCATGTATGTATATGTGTGCATGTAGGGTACACATCATGTATGTATATGTGTGCATGTAGGGTACACATCATGTATGTATATGTGTGCATGTAGGGTACACATCATGTATGTATATGTGTGCACGTAGGGTACACATCATGTATGTATATGTGTGCATGTAGGGTACACATCATGTATGTATATGTGTGCATGTAGGGTACACATCATGTATGTTATGTGTGCATGTAGGGTACACATCATGTATGTATGTGTGCATGTAGGGTACACATCATGTATGTATATGTGTGCATGTAGGGTACACATCATGTATGTATATGTGTGCATGTAGGGTACACATCATGTATGTATATGTGTGCATGTAGGGTACACATCATGTATGTATATGTGTGCACGTAGGGTACACATCATGTATGTATATGTGTGCATGTAGGGTACACATCATGTATGTATATGTGTGCACGTAGGGTACACATCATGTATGTATGTGTGCATGTAGGGTACACATCAGGTATGTATATGTGTGCATGTAGGGTACACATCATGTATGTATATGTGTGCATGTAGGGTACACATCATGTATGTGTATGTGTGCATGTAGTGTACACATCATGTATGTATATGTGTGCATGTAGGATACACATCATGTATGTATGTGTGCATGTAGTGTACACATCATGTATGTATATGTGTGCATGTAGGGTACAAATCATGTATGTATATGTGTGCATGTAGGGTACACATCATGTATGTATATGTGTGCACGTAGGGTACACGTCATGTATGTATATGTGTGTGTAAATAAATTATACATATGTATATATATATATATATATATATATATATATATATATATGTAAATAATATACATATATATTTATGTGTGTGCATGCATGCGTGTATGTGAATGGTCTTTTCTATCACCAACATAATTTCTGTTTTCATATTTGTGTAGACAACCTTCAGTACATTATTCTGATCATGACCAAATTACACTCTAGATACCCAGCATATCCATTCTTGCTTATTCATTTGAATGCATCCATTCACACATCCATCAATCCATTCAGGGATGCATGGATACATATTTCAACCTAACCTTATAACCAATGCAAGCATGTAACATAGAGTTACCTGAGATAATTGTTTCAAGCCAGATTTTTAACCACAGTTCTTCCAGAATAACAATATCATAGGTGGTGCTGGAGGTAATAAAATACATGGCTATGCCACCACAGGTCTATACACAAATCTACTGGTTCTGTTAAAATATTATCTAATAGGTGCCAGCATCAGTGCTGGCTTCATTAAAAGTGCAGACTTTTTGGTCAAATGTTAACATTGCTTTACCAGACAGGCTGCACTTCTAGGACATCCTAGTCACTGATCTGAATGAGAGATCAGGGCAAGACTATTAAGACTTATTTTATAAATCAATAAATGGGTTGTGGCATGGCATTACCATCTTATTTTGGAGCCAATCTTCCTCTCCTACTATTTTTTAGCATCCACTTCCCAGAAATATATTTAGGTGAACCTCCCACCAATCTTTGGGACAAATGTCACTGCCAGATGGATTAACAACAACAATCTATATTTCTGTGAAAATGTTCATTGCAGGTGGTGCCCGAAAATGCTTATAAACAATTGTGACAACAAACATGCAGACATCTGAATCACACATTGTGGACGACAATAGAGATAATTTACTTTGTTATGCCAACAATATGTGATGAATTTTCATTTACTTTTTTCAAAACATCACCACAGTCTTAATGTGTACAAGTGGTGTCCTATCTAATTGACATAAACAAGGTATGACACTGGTGAGGAATCAGATGAGATGTTTCAGGACAACACGTGACCGGAACACTGATCACGAGAGATGGCTTTGGCAGGATAAAGCTTCCAAGAACATCCACAATCACAAAATAGCAACAAGTTTTTATGTATTAATGTGTCAAGTGTCTGAAGTAAATTGAATTGCGATAAATTTGTTGTGCACTTCACTGTTTTCACAACATTCTCATAACACGTTTATCAACTTGGTATGGCATATTTGGCACAGCGCTGTGCTGGGTTTCTTCATACCTGACTGATAGACAGACGGTAAGCCATTACGATAGGAAACTTTTTCTCAGATATGCTGCGCGCGCACCTCATGTGGTGTGCCACAGGGTTCTGTTTTGAGGCCATTGCTTTTCACTCTCTACAACGCCACTAAGCTCTGTTATCAAAAGTCACAATTTGGATCATCACCTTTATGCAGATGACACACAAATCTAAATTTTTTGGCCACACCTGATGCTCCCTAAATCAGCTTAGGGTCTGTTTCCAAGATGTCTCCTTTTAGACGAAAGACTGTAAATTAAAGCTTAATGCAGACAAAACCCAATTTCTCATCATTGGTACCCCAACGTGGCATAGAAAACTTGATGGCTTAATTTCCCTGACACATATTTGGCATCAGATTATTACATGAGCCACCTCAGTGTTAAATCTGGGAATACCGTTTGATGAAAACCTCAATTACAAACAAAATATATCGAACACATGTTGCTGCTGTTTTACCATATCCGCATATTTGCTGGTATATCTCACTTTCCCTAGCCAAAACCATAGCAACAGTTCTAGTAAGCAGCAGACTTGACTACTGCAATATTCCTTCCTTTACAATACTGCAAACAAGGATATAGCAAAACTTCAATGTGTTCAAAATTGTTTGGCAAGGGTAATCACACATTCTCCTCATTTTTCTCACTCAATGCCACTTCTGAAATCATTGCATCGGTTTCCTGTGCACTATCGCATTATTTTCAAGATTTGTGCAATAACCTATCCAGCCCTCTCATCAACACCACCCGTATATCTGAATTCGCTGCTTGCGCCATCAAGAAATTCTAGACAGCTACAATCAATCAGTAGTATCCCTCTTTACATTCCTGGGGTGAAAACGAAAGCTGGAACCCAAGCTTTCTCTATTGCTGCACCAACTCTGTGGAATTTGCTTCCTGCCAGTTTTAAATCAGAAGGAAATAGTTTCATTCTGCCAGCATTTAAAAAACTATCTCTTTAAAGCTGTCTACCCTCCTTAGATTCCTAGCACCTTCATCCATCCGTATACGATTCGCACATTGTTACATGATTACAAGAGTGCTTAATCCCATGGTTTTGTCACACCACTGAGCTCGATCTTCGAGGATATTGGCGCATAAGAAGTCATTATTATTATATTAGCAATGCTGAGATTATTTACATTCAAGTTTCCACATGGTAATGTAACATAATAAACCAATGAATTCAAATTCTGTGACTGATTCACCTCCAGGTAGGACTCATTATTTTTTTTATATTGGGAGGAATTCAGTATAACATTTACTTGAAATAGATGACCACCATAAAGCATACCTTTCTGTGTCATGATTACAACATCAATGTACAAAGCAAGAAACATGTGGCAATGGAAGAGGGCCTTTGGCAATGATGTCTTTTTGGATAATCATATCTATGAACAGTCAATTGTCAGGATGATTTTTTATCAGAATACCAATGGCTGTTGATCTACGAATTGATATACCAACACTGTTGTAAAAATATTTCAAAAAAGCTTGGCAATCGAACATGTTTAAATTATTATTTATTGGTCCATGTAAGAGAGTTTCACATGATGCTGTCACCTGTCAGCCAGCAAGCAGAGTTTGATATGGGGAGGGACTGACAATAGACACAGTGCCCCTGGCAACATGGACATGTCTAATGCTTGTCCAATCTCTCTGACAATTGGAACCAACATCTTGAAGCAGGGCAAAAGTTCAAATCAGAATGCAAGAAAAGCCCTGCAATTTCATATCTGCATATATCTCTATTCTTATCAGTAGCTAAATGTGCACCCTTTATGTGAAAATAAATACTGACTGCCCGACAATTTCATGCTGCGATCTGTGTTTAATTCATTGTATCGTTTCACGCCTACACACATTTTCACGGTTGACTGAACAGTGGTGCTAAGCCTCTACCTCATGGAATATGTGGTCAATCTTATAATGTATGGTTTATATCTGAAAGAATATGGTATCAGGTGACATCAGCTGATTGGGCTAATAATAACACTATTAGTAGTTTTGTGCATATAGACGTTTACTTTGTGGTGAAGCTCAGACATTTCTATGCTGAATACATTATATAGTGAGTAGATTATTCATGTCTTCTCTTCCGATTTACCAACATATGGTTGTTTCTTTCAACGACTAATTAACCACCAGACTGTATTAGACTAAATTAAATCCCCATTAGTGGTGAGGTCACTTATTTTACAGAGGTCTTTTCTAGATATGGAGATGGAGAAACACATTTAAGCATTTTAACAATGAACCCCAGTTGCAATGATTGTTTGACTAAAGCTACATCTTGGACCTGTGCATGTATTTAACCTAAAACGCTAGCTCAGAATACCCCCCAGTCTCTGTTGTGGTGCCACTTGGGTTCTGATGGTAGAATGGCTATCTAATTGGTAACTGTCTTACATACTAGTTTACACCGACCAGGGGAGCAACGAACTCCTGGGGAATGTTCATACAATCTGTCCACTGGAACACATTTCTACTGGAAAAATGATTAACTCAAAGTAACTACATTTGTGTCTTGAAATACAAACTCCATTGGCAATTGTTAGATCACCAAAAGTGTGAAGGAGTAAATTAATATAGAAAATGTGAGTGGACCCTGGTGCCTGGATGGAGATGAACTTACAATGCTCCAAAGTTAGCATATTTGCAGATGCCAGTGTCCGAGTCAGTCAGCATTAATACAACTTAATTTTAACTAAAAGTAACCAAAATCTAGATGGGCCAGACCACAATCTGAATGTTTTTCAGTCAACAAATGTTAACCTTATCAAACAAATGACAATTTATTAAACAAACAAAATACTCAACTTAATGTGAATTAAAATTACGATGACGTCAAAGATGCACACTGTCATACCGAGATAACTGTAACAAGATATTTAAGACAAGATTTATTGAGTGACCTTCTACTGGCATAAGGATGTGATTGTGACATATGAGGCAGCTGTTGGGGGGGGGGGGCTGTTTCCACCATGGGGATGTCACTGACTGACATCTAATGTTGTAGGACACTATCTCATCACCAAGACGTTATGCTGGGAACACCGGACTACAGACTATTCCAAGTCAAGTGAAGTCATTCTATATGTCATTACACTTGGTAGAACTACCAAGAATAATTACATAGGCTACTATAGGTCATTCCATAGGAAAAGGAAACAATCTTGACCATCTAATTTGTGTGAAATATGGTATGTCTTAGGACTGCTGTAAAATATACTTCTGACTTATGAGTAAAATGTTGTGTTAGTTATTGCAAATTATTGAAGAAATGTAGAACAGCTGTGTAACTTCTTGATGAGGCATAGATGGTCTCGAAATGTAAGTAAACGACTGCCCTATCCACATATTGTACACCTAGTTGAATAATATATTGCTCAAATGGTTACTGAATTAATATTTTAAAAAAAGAATTACCCCTTATTTGGATCATATGTCATCTTTAGAAAGGTCATTGTATAAAAAAGGTTCAGACGCAAATTACAATAAGATATTGAGATCCTATACCATGCTAAACACCCACACACATTCACTCACATGCAAGCAGACATGCAATCACTCAGCCAATTACAAAAAAAAGCCAAAACAGGCAAACATAAAATGCATATACAATATACCATACCATACTACCATTTGGTGTATACCAAAACACCATACCAAAACACCACACCACACCACACCACCCCACCCAACCCAACCCCACCCCACCCGCCACGCCACGCCACGCCACGCCACGCCACGCCACGCCACGCCACGCCACGCCACGCCACGCCACGCCACGCCACGCCACGCCACGCCACGCCACGCCACGCCACGCCACGCCACGCCACACCACAGCCAGATATGCAAACACAATGCAGCATTAAAAGGTGATAGGAGACCAGCAGAGAGGGTTCTGATTGCAGATAAGTCTGCTGTCAATGACGTATCTTGGCATCATTGACAACAGGGCTGCTGTCAAACTAATGGCAGGGGCTGTGAGATAGCAGCATTGTCACAGCTGATATGAAGCCACCTGAAGTTTTCAACTGGTGGCTTAATCAAGATCATTTCCACAGTATAACCATTTGCACATTGTATGGAGTGATGAAATCTGAGGCAAGGCTTGTTGTGATATGTGACCACAGAAAACATGTTTTTACACGCATAGATTTTTCGAATGTGTTTTTACTCAACCACCAACTCCCCCACACACCAATGCATTACATACACATGTACATACACCACACACATACATGTACATCTGAACACATGCCCACCCACACACCCATCCACCCACGCCTGAAACATTAAGACGATTTTCAAATTACATTCACACCTACATCTCCTTCACATAATCAGTTCATTTTAACTAACAATCACAACTAATTGACACCATAAATTTGTCTTCAGTACAGATGATTCAGTGTACAACAGAATCAGTTTGGAACTACGAAGACGTCACTTGAAACTAAATCAACAATGCAGAATCACACTTCATTGTTACTGCATTACATGCAATGAAATGCAACCATGTGGATTAATGGTTAATTGTTTCCACTTTGCTATTATATGTCTGTACTGTAGTTATTAATGTGCCTGCAATCAACATTAAAAACACTATGATTATAAGTTGATCACTAAACTGTGTCCATGTCAGAGAATAAAAATATGGTACAACAGAAAAGCTTCTGTTATGCTGTTGAAGATGTAGTGACTACAGCATTGTCCTCTTAAATGAAATATTCCAGGTTTAAATCCTCCTGTTGCAGTTTGTTCACTGTTAAGTCAGTCTGCTATGTATTTGTGTTTGAACAGTCTGCACAGTGATTGTAGTGTGCAGTTTCTTGTGAAGTCGAGATGGTGTTCGACTGAACAGGTCTTCCAAAGAGTAGTGTGAAGCATTCTGAGCAGTTTAAGGGTGGGACACTGTGACATATAAAAACATGCTTTTTTTTACCTTTAATGGTGTTCTAACATCCTCGAGACCCTGAGATCAAACATGTTTCAAAATCAAATGTTATTAGAAAACATTAACATCGGTATGCAAGTTAACGTTGCCAACAGTGTATGACCATGATGAGGAACTAAGGAAGTTAAGAAAGGTTACAAAGAGAATTCTTCAGATGATGGCAAAATATAAACAAATCACATTCCTGATTTACCGGGGTAATTCAAACAGGAGTAAAATTAAGAAATTCCAAAGAATTGATGCAGCAACTAGGAAAACCCTAGTTTCAAAGTTTACTTTCATTCTAGGAACAAAACATTGATAAGAAATGGTAGAACCACTGAAACTACGCTGTCATAATCAATGACCTCAGATGCCTACAAATGAGTTGGTCACAGATGTGGTTCCAATTAAAGGCATGGTCACAGAGGGAGCCACTGTTTGCAAACAATAGAAGCAAGACGGTATTCAGCAGCCGCCTCCTGCTATGTATAAATAGTAATGGTCTAATGCATCTTTAATGCTTCAGTTGAAAGCTACTAATGACCGACCATGGAGAAGTGTTATTTTGATTGATGCGTTATTGCCTATTAATATTCGACAAGCAAATTCCTAGTACCGCTCAATCTGTTCACATCAGATTTTTTTGCCATTTACAATGTTGCTTTTTAAAGTGGAAATTTGCAACAACAGTGTTTGTTATTAGATTCTCTTATACCAAATGAAATATGCATTCAAAGCATGCCGGAATTTAAGAAAAATTATGATTTATTCATGTTGGCAAGGGTATAATTAGTTTTATGAATTTATACTAGGCCAAGTACAAACATAGTTATGCTGCAAAAGTTGGCAAATATATTTTGCTTGTTACTGCCAATCATCCCAATCAAAACAAAATCTGCTTTAACTATGTCTGAGGAAAATTTATTTTTCAATTCCTTTCAAACTGTGTATAAATAAAAATGTAATGCTCTTGTCAAGTGATGTCCTGAATATGAAGTCTTAATTCTGAACTACGCCCACTCAAACATGGTCACTTGCCTTTCACAAAACAACAAACTCGTCAGATGCTGAGTGTATCATATACTTCAACATGGCAATTGGTGGTGTGGCCTGTTACTTCACACTGTACATGTAATTGCAATTGTAGAATACATTTTTTATACCATCATGAAGATAATATGTGTACCTACAAATTTACTGGTGGGTGTATAGACAGGTTTTATAGTTTTGAAACCATCATTTACTGTTTTCATAAAAATCAATACAAGCATTCCTAATCATGATTTTTTTCAAAAGAGTAATATCTTTATTTAACAAAAGAAAAACAAATTGAAAAATGGTTTTCTTAATAAAATGGCTTGAGAAACTTGCTTTGACAAAATTATTTGCGGAAAAAACAATAAATTTTCTTGAGTGACATCAACAACATTAAACACTTCAAACATTAAAAATAAGCCAAGACCCGAAGAAAAATGTTTTACATTTGTGGAAAACAAATTCTTTTTCTTCTTTCTATAGACCTGTATAAAACTGCCAATAAAGTGCACTGTTTTTATTTTTTTTTATTTGTCATCTAGCTAAAAAGGAGGTTTGGTCTATCAATATTTAAATGCTGCAATATGCTCAAAAAGTAAAAACAAATTCCATTAAACTCTGTCGTTTCTTTATTATCATATCATCAACACTGTACAAAAGAGAAGAAAAAAAAGCATTAGGAATATTTTGGTTATGGAACTGTTGCAATTTCCTGTATTTTTAGCTATTGGTTTTTGAGTGCTAAATTTTAAATAAAGCCACTAAACTGATATGATCACATCCTTGAGGCTCGACAAAGAAACAACCTTGAGGCTACCAAAAACCTCAAACTGCACCCCTAAAACACCTTGAGGCTCTCCACTGGGTTCACCCCTTAATATTTGCCAAAAATCATAGTGATGCTCTAAATAATCGGAGGTTAATCTTATCTCAAACCAGTACTTAAAATATTGGGACTGAACCCCCCAAGCTGCCACTGTTCTGCAGCCTGTGTTAGAACAATTTTCAATCGGACCTGAACCCTCAACATGATTCATACTATATTAAATTGTACTTAAGAAATGCCACAATGAGATCTGGACTCAATGAATCATGCTGCAGTCTTCATAATGACAACCAAAGTTGTCACAAAGGTGGCCTTTAGCTGTAAGTTCTACTGTTGTCGTCATAGCTAATTTACAGCAGATGATATCAGCTACATAATGGTTGGCTGCCCTTGAGGGGGAATACGTGATTATGTACATATTGTGCACTGCTTGCTGTCCTTTATATGAGGCACAATTGTTAAATTATTACTAAAATTGGTAAAGGACCATATATCCAGCGTATTTATTTCATACAAACATTGTAAAATATACCTGTAATCATATGAACGAAGTTTCGTAAATTATAAAATATGTTAAATGTAACTTAATAACAACGTTAATACATTTTGTTTTATATAGCAACAGATCCAATTTAAAATAATAATTATTGTTTGTGACACTTTACAGTATCTACAATATAAACAGCTTTTATTGTCTATGTCCTCAATCACATAAAAATTTATATGTTTTACAACGTGATGAATTAATAAAAACATTTTAGATACTAAAATCAGTTAATAACAAAAGTATTCATAAAGTGTCCCCATTAACAGTTGACACATTCGTCAGTGGTAGAGTGCAAGCTGAAGTAGCACAGTGGTGCACTAACTAGAGCTTGACTTTCAACTAAGAGAACCTGGGTTTGAATCCCATGCTGCCATGTCAAACGTTGGACAGTTTTTTTCATGCTACATTGCTCCAGGGTTCAGTCAGCTATATGAATGAGTACCTGGCTGTAAACAGTGGTGGATATTTGTGTACAAATACTCTTTGTGCAATAATTGCAGCATGGCTGGGTGCATCCCTGAGAAGCCAAGATGGTGATTGACTGAACAGCTCTGCCAGGGAGTAAAGTGTAAAGTGCTTTGAGCAATCCTGAGGATTGGATACTGATTTAACAAGAAACAACACTACAATACTACTGCTCTACAATATAAGAACTTACCTTTTTTAAGGATGTTATCTTAGAAGTTTCTTGAATTTAATCAAATGCAATGAAGTTAAATGAAAATTAAATTAGGACTTGACCCATCCAGGTCACTGCAATACATAACAAGACAAAACTGAGTCGGTTTAAGCTAAGTATTTACATGTAAGTGCACACTGTACATTTTTTTTTTACAAATTGTGCATATGAACAAGTGACAAATATTTTCTACAAAATGCACCCCACCATCATTCTGAGTTTTGTTGAAGGAATGGTTGGAATACCAATAATTTCATCATAAGCAACAGATCTGTAGCGATTTTGCTTGAAGCTAATTTATAATTATTATATTTTATTATCAGTTTATTTTGTTTTAATATAATTTTAATGTAATTTGTTCACAGCTTCCACAATACATGTATAGAGAATAATCATCATTATCGGGGGATCTACAGCAACAAAAGGAAAGGTTGTGTGACTCACATGCTAAGTACGTTCGATAACAAAGGTTGTCGCAACTTTGGAAAACTTTTGCATGAAGCCATGAACCCAACTGGCAATTGATATTTTCTACCCACTGGTGTGATAAAGTGTTCTGATTTGTTGAACCATGTACGCAGTATGAATTTATTACATATTTATGTGCCTAGATCCTTAACTTCTAAAGTAAAGCTTTATGGCCATTTAATAGCTGCCTTTATACAAATGTTGTGAGTTACAAGAAAATGGCTTGCATTTGTGATTAAATTTGTATTCTTAGATTCTGGATGTGCACTATTTCCAGGCTTCATCGAGTCTGTTTTATAGACTTGCAATAAAAGGTTTGTAGGCCTAATGTAGACCTAGCACAATCAACATGTTCTTGGCCTAAGACTGCTAACAGATGAATAGAATAGTCGTCACCATAGATAGATCGTTTATGGGAAAAAATACTCTATTGTGTAACTATATCTGAAATTATTTTATCTGCTGTTGGATTAATGTGTTTGCTGTTCTGCTGCTTGGTTGAAATTATGATTGAATTGTTGACTCAAGGCTGAGAGCAGCGACAGGCATATCATCATTTCACTTGTTTAAAAGTGTAACATAATTATTTCTATGTTCTCTGGAAAAACATAGCATTCAAATAAAATTAATAAAACATACCGGTAGTTATCCTTAGATTAAAACTTTATAAGCATTGCAGACCAACATAGGAAGTTGTATCGAATTACTCATCTCTCATATTTTATGATGAATGTATGTATGTATGTATGTATGTATGTATGTATGTATGTATGTATGTATGTATGTATGTATGTATGTATGTATGTATGTATGTATGTATGTATGTATGTATGTATGTATGTATGTATGTATGTATGTATGTATGTATGTATGTATGTATGTATGAATGTATGCATGCATGTATATATCTGAAACATATCATTCACATGTTTATGTAGTCCTTTATGACTATGTTACATGGTGTCAGTGCACAAATGTCAAATACTTGCATTGTTATATAAATAGTACCCATGAGAACTTTGCTCTTTTTATGGCTAAACATTCATAATCAAGTGGCATGACATCATCTTAAGGCAAGGAATGAACTTGTTTGCACTGAAACAGCATTAGTCATTCCCTTCATGTGTGGGTCCCAATAGGCATGATATACTGTAAAGGATACCTTATGATTGAATGCTTTTGTTACACAACAAACACAACATTGTTATGTTTTAATAAAGTGATGCACATCTACTGAATCAATACAGTTTGAATAAAAAGTGCATTAAACAAATGAAACTAACATAACCAAAGACACTGCCATTAAGTGATAATAACATTATGAAGATTACCTGCATCTTTTAAGCCTGCACCTTGTGCATTCATTTCAAAATCCTACAAAATGTAAATTAAGCCATGCTGAAACAAAACAACTAAACATCAAACAAGTTTTATTGATATGAGCTGCACTGGTATATCAAGGAATTCTACTTGAAAGGTCTGCTCAACTGCTTATTGCCGCCAGACACGGAACCATCTCAGTTTTATCACTACAAAACTATCAGCTATGTAAGAAAATACATGAAAAGAGCAGCTTGGTAATGAGGCAACAAGTCATTAATAATGACGGCGAAGACAAGATAATGTGTCTTCAGTGCCGGGCACCTACAGGTGATTGTTCCCTGCAGGTGTGTCGAGGGCGAGTATGTTGTTCCCACAGACATAACATTGGTGATTGGGCCACATTCTCTGGCTGGGTCTAAATAGTCCCTCAGCCCATTTTCTAACTTTTCAAATATATTATTTTTTTGAGCACATTACTGCATTACACATGAATGTTGTATCGTGCGTGTATGTTATTTGCTTGTATATGTTTTATTGTATTTACACAATGAGTAATGAACAGTAAGTACTTTATATATATATATATACATATATATATATATATATATATGCACATTTTTGTTTGTTTGCTTGTTTGTTCTTTCTCAGAAGGTTATCCGTGAATTGAAGGCAATGTATGATGATGGCTTAATGTACTGAATGTAAATTTTATACAAAGTGTCTCCAAGAATGTTGGGAGCGACACAGAGCAATTCAATCCTTCAGATTATTATTGTTTGACAATGACTTAAGATGTAAATATTATAATAAAACAATTGTGCAGCAACTGTAGTGTTTTACATTGCTTTAGAAGTAAAGCTATATTCTTATATTATAAGCCTTCATGACTGATTAAAGCACTGTGCACTTCACGCTGATGCAGATCTGTTCTTTCCAATATCAACTCAACAACTTTGAGGTCCAATTGAAGGCCATTCATATATACCTACCACTGCTAGCAGCTAAGTGATGTAAGGCAATGTTGAGTGAACAAAATTACCAAAGCAGCATGAGGATTCAGTTATGATGTCAACAAGGTTTAACCCATTCTTACATAAAAATTAATGACAGAGCAAGATATCTACTGAACACTGAAAATGGTCAAATTACTGGTTGACATTCACAAATTATATTTTGAACATAACTCTCTGACTTATCTATGACCATGTGTGACCATGTTTTTCTACACCAATATTTTTACAGCAACAATGCTCGTATATCAAGAAGAAAGATCTATGCTGTTTCCATCAATCACTTATTGGACTTTCAATCATGATATCTACCGGGTACTCATAAAAACTAAAGCAGCACAGGAGTTGGAGCTTAAGAATTGATGACTGATTGTGTGGTGGCTCAGTGACTCACCTGTTAAACACAATATCAAATCAAATACATTTTATACCTCATATTTCTAAATGGGTGCAGGTGTACTACCTGCACATGTAAGTGCACTGACTGGTTCAAAGCCATTCTATTTTATGCTACTATTTTACCTATGTTCTTCGTCATAAGATTATAACATTTCAAACAATTAAGGATAGAACCAATGGAAAGCAGGTCTATGGAGAGTAGTGAAATGTCATTATGATTGACTGGCAGGGTTGGGTTCAAATACACATCTTGGAATCAAATACAAATACAACTCGGCCAAATCAAATTCAAATACATTGCCTTTCCAGATTTCAATTCAAATACAAATACAAATTTCCAATTCAAATACAAATACACTGCCATTTTTATTCAAATACATTGCCATTTTTGAAATTTTATTTAAATATGATTTAAATATATTTGGCCCGTGTTTCCATTATAGCTCAAGTGTATCATGGTGGGTAGAATTTTGACTGCAGTAGACTAATTGGCAGGCAGGTTTATTAGACTGTCCTTATTTGTAGTACTGTACAAACTAGTGGGTAGCTCTTCCATCATGAAGTTTATACAGCAGGATTCTTTGAAGCATCTTCCCTGTGAATACCTGCCTTTATAGCTATAGATGAGCTTCATTGGCTTCCCATTCATTTTTGCTAATGTTTGACCAGCATCACTGTAGGCCAATTTTCTCAATGCTGCCTGCCCACTCTTGACCAGGTGTGAAAAACATTCTGTCTTGACTCCTGAGCCAGTATATGTCAGGCAATGCTTTACCCTTTGTTGGCAATTTGTATATGTATTTGCAAATACTTTTCAAATACAGACCAAATATCAAATTCTATATTTTTAGAATTCAAATATGTATTTACAAGTAACATACTTACCTGGCTCTGTCGCTTCACAAGGTGCAATAGACTTGGCTGTGCCCAAGTTGCTCACCACAATTAATAAAATGAAAAAATGACCTATCCCTACAGCTCCCACCACCCTATCCAATCACTGAGTCTATTCTCTTCACACTTGGCAAAAAGACTCTTACTGTGATAGGTAATCTCCCTATAGCAGGGAAGGAGGGAGGGTGATATGGTGAAGTGATGGAGCCAGGTAAGTATATTACTTGTAAATATATATTTTTATTCTAAAAATATATAATTTATTACCTAACATAGACTTAGCCTGGCTCCGTCACTTCACAAGGTGCAGAATCTAGGTGAATGGATGGTGGGATATAGACAATGCTACCTGTAGTGATTTTCTGTTTGGTGCAGAATTGATTCTGCAGCCACAAACTGGTCCTAGTTGAATGAGATTGGCAGAATAAAGAAATAGGTCCTTGAGATAAGTCGGTGAAGTTGTCGTGACAGCGCCAGGTACCAGCTCGCACAATCTGTTCCATGGAGGCCTGTCTGTGGAATGCGAGCGATGCAGCCATGGATTGTACCTGGTGTGCCTTAACCTTGTGGGACTTGAGGAAAGGTGTAGGGGATTTTGTGTAGCACTCCAGAATCGTTTTCTGGATCCACCCGGAGATTGTGGATGGTACAATACCTCGTTTAGGCCCTGGTTTGAACAACACAAAGAGGAAGCACTTGTGCTCCCTCCACGGCATAGATCTTTCCAGGTAAAATCTTAGTGCCCGTACTTGACACAGGAGTTGGTCTTCAGCCATGCCATTGCTCAAATGACAGTCAAGTGCTGAAATAGTGCATGAAAGCACGCACTTTGGGCCCTTGCTCAACAGTTGCGTCTTGATATGAATGATAGGCCTACTCGGAGAGTTACCTGTGTCCAGCCGGTGGTCCATTGTAGTCGGGCACTTTCGAAAGCATGGATTTCACCCCGACATTTGCCGGAAGCAAACGTGATGAGGAAAACAGATCCATGACATTTTGGTAAAGGACACTTTGGTAATGGACATTTTGGTAACAGACATTTTGGTAACAGGACGTTTTGATAACAGGACATTTTGGTAACTAGACATTTTGGTAACTAGACATTTTGGTAAGTAGACATTTTGGTAAAACTACTGAAAATAGTCCAACCTGCCATATCAGGAGGTAACCTTTTGAGATGTCAGTCAGTTAAACCATTTGTAAATTAGGATGGTCCAGACTCCAGACAGGGAACTTGACTTCCCACCTGCAGTCAGGCATGGTGTAAGGTAGTGCTTGCATCTGAAGGGAACATGGCTTCCAAATAGCAGTGGTGGTGGCTAGAGTGTTCAACCACTACAGCCAACCAGTGGCTAGCAGAACACAGAGACAATTGGCATGATAAAGTGGCGTTATACATGTCTTGCAAGCAAGCACTGCCCTGCTAGTGCGTACACCGACTTGCGATGTACCAGCAAACCCACCTACCAAAAAGTCTGTTACCAAGATGTCCTATTAACAAAATGTCTGATACCAAAATGTCCTATTAACAAAATGTCCAGTTACCGAAATGTCCTGTTACCAAAATGTCTGTTACCAAAACGTCCATTACCAAAGTGTCCTTTACCAAAATGTCTGGATACCGAGGAAAACTGTCTTCCATGTAAGCAGCTGATCCGACGCTTGGTCCAGCAGTTTGAAAGATGGTTTTGTCAATGCTGACAAAACCACGGCAAGATTCCACGCTGGAAAATGACATTGATGTTGCCCCTGTTTCATTTCAATATTTCAAAGTAGCGACTTCAGTGCAGGATTCCGTCCTTAATCCATGCCGGAAGTGGCAGGAAGAGTGCTGGCAATTGCCATCTGATAACCTGCAATGGTCAAGATGGCCAAATGTTTCTCCGTGTGAAGGTGGAGGAGAAAATCCAACATTACACTCTCAGTTGCTGAGAGTGGATAATGTGTAGTATGTTACACCAAGTAGAGAAGATCCTCCACTTGTAGATCGCCATAGTAGACTCTCATTGGGGTCTACTGACACAGGAGGCAACGTCAACCGAAAAGCCTCTGATGCAGAGAGCATCCCTGATATTCTCCACGCATGTAGCTGGAGATTGGACAGATTGTGATGGACAAGCATATAACTACTGGCAGGATCAATCAGGTAGCTGTTCATAGTAACCGAGTAATGTTGGGTATCCGGAGTGGAAATTGCACTAATATCCCTAAGAGTAGTGGGAACCACATCGCCTGGGGCCTGTGTGTGGCAATGAAGATCAGTTCGCACCGGTCCCGCTGGGTCTTCTCTAGCACCCGTGGCAACAGAGGTGGTGGTGGGTATGCGTATGCCCACAGTGCCTTCCAGCTCATCGACAGAGCATCTACTCCCATGGCTGATGGATCTGGAACGGGGAACGCAAATAGTGGAAGTTGTGATTCCACCTTGTTGTAAACAGATCCAGTAAGGGGATTCCCCATTCCCGTGTCAGTGCTCAGAAGACAGATGGGTGTAGAGACCATTCTGTACCTGACATCTGGGTAGGGTGCGACAGGATGTCTGCAAGAATGTTCAATCTCCCGGGGATGTGTCATGCCCAGAGCACTATCTGGTTGTCCTGACACATGAGGAGTAGCCTCTTGGTCCGTCTGTACAGCTGTATTGACCATATTCTGCTGATGCAACCAGGACTGTCAGGCCCATAAGCTTCCGTAGCCAGTGGAGCATGGCTGTGTTTATGACTTCCAAATCGAGCTTGTTGATGTGAAGTGTTTTTTCGGTTATTGTCCATACACCGGACACCGTCAATGCATTCCAATGTGGTCCCCAGGTGATGTACAAAGCATCCGTGAACAACTGAGTGTCTGGTTCTGTCGGAGTAACTGGTGCTACCCTCAGAACACTGTGTGCCGACGTCCACCATTGGAGATCCTCCTCCGCCGTGGGGAAAAGAGGTATCCACAAGTTGCTGGTTAAAGCATTGAAATCCCAATGTTGAGAGTTGCAATGTAGGGCTTCGCAGTGTGTAGCCGTCCCAGAGGAACCAGCTTTTCTTTGGACACAAAGAGACTGAGCCGGATCTGCCACGTATGAGCACATCCTCCTTGGCTGAGCAGGAATGAGAGAATCAGTGCATTGATTATGTGATACTGGTCGGAGTAGGAGTGACCTGGAATAAGTTGAGAAATGAGAGGTCGATGAGAGGTCTCCATCCTCCTGATTTCTTCGGGACAAGGAAGAGGTGACAGTAACACCCGGGAGTTGCAGTGTCGCGGACTACCTCTACAACATAGTTTGTTGCATGGACTGTATCAAAGATTGGATGGCTGTGCGCTTCATGATAGAGCCCTTGTCTACAAAAGCAGATGAGTCACCCGTCATGGGTGGTACTCGGAACTGAAGACGGAAACCGACTTCCAGAACATCGCAAATCAAATTGTTGCATCTCCTTTGTCTCCAGACACCATAGAACAGGAACAACCGAGCTCCAACCTTTCTTGTAAACAAAGAGGGTCAAAGGTCGTGCAACAGTTGGGCTGACCGGTGCCCGAGTCCTGGGACACAGGTAGTCATGACCTGTGTCGTCGTCCTCCAGATTGGTTAAAGTGACGTCCTGAACAACATCCCCACTGGCCAGAAAGAAAGTGTACGTGAGGACGACAGCGACATAGAAGCATGCCGTCATGGCACGGATGTAGTTGGTGCTGATCGTTTGTGGAGCAGCACGCGTTTACCGATGGCGAAAGGTGTCGAGCCCCTGTATAGGACATTGTCTCGCTGCCGACGGGCCACCTTGTCCCACAACTGTAGCTTGTTAGGGAGATCATCGAACAGTGACGAAGCCACAAATGGAGCAGTGCGAAGGAACTCCCATTCATCTTGTGACACTAGGGATGAGACTCCTCATAGAGCTTGGTCCCATTGACATAGCATGATTTTGTAGGCGATAGTGCAATCCAAGGTAGCGCCATCAGACCAAGCAGTTGCCACTGATTGCGACAAGTGTAATGTTGCCTTCAGCTGCTCCAATAGGTGTTCTGTGGACACGTTTCCAATGCCCACGTGATCAATCAGTCCTTGTATGGACCAATTGAGGGCGGTTCTTGTCCAATCCTGGAAGGAGGAGATACACAGCTGTCGCATGTCATGGCTGTGAGGTCACGGAAATACCTCTGCTCCATACCAAGTCGTGTTCCCCCCCCCCAGTTGCTACTGAGGAATCTCGGTGAAGCCCTTATTTACTACATGGGAGTCCTGTGAAAACAGAAAACCTGTAGAAGAAAGCTCTAACGAAGAGTGCAGTACCGAAGCAAATTGGTGTGATTTGCCCACCGGAAGGTTTTTTAATTCCTGCTGAATTTTCTGAAAGTGATTGATTATTGCCTCAGAAAAAGGAAAACCAGGCTGGGGAGCGACCAGGACGCTATAATCGGCTTATGCTAGTGCTGACAGACACTGTGTGAGGGACGAGACTGTCAGTCGCCGGTAATTCATCAGAGAAACGTGAGGGCCAGGATGACCTGTTCTGAATGTGACATTGTGTCACATTGTTCATCCGGTTGTATGGCAACTGATTGTGGAGCTGGATCAGTGTACTGTTCGTTGACAGAACTCCAGGCACCATCGTCATCCGAACAGGAATACTCAAGCAGATCATCAAACGTTGTTTGTTATCGGTGTCACGCTGCTGGGCGGAACCAGGCAGCCACTGCCGGTGTACGGCATGTATAGTTGTATACGTCGCTTTCCCGGAGGTAGGAAGTCATGTCCGGAAATCCCGTGTATATTCCCGGGACTGACAGTCAGTCAACCATTTCGGTGGAAACGGTGCTGATTCGCCTGCCGAAAACCGGCTCTTCCAGCCACAAGTTGGTTGCTCTCCAGTACGGCTACGCCCATAGCTCGACCGAGGGTTTCCGTCTGGCGCCACGATTTCCTGGTCGGTTTGTGAACTGCGCCAAACAAGGTCAACCTCCGGGCTTCCCTCCGGCTCTCCGGAGAACCGGCCGGGTCTCCGGCTTCAGGTTTCCCTCCAGCCAAACGGAGTCAACCTCTGGAGAGCCTCTGGGGCTCCAGGGCTCCGTTCGATCCGGAGGAATGTCTCTGGTTTTCTGCCCGGAGCAAGCCTGCCGGCGTAAGTCCATGGACTGCTGGGTATGTTCTCGGATTCCCTTGTTGGGAATCCAACTGGTGGTACTATTGTCCAGGCAGTTCCGTCAACTGCCTAGGTCGAAACTGAGCCTCCGGGAGCACAACAGGGCCGATTATTCGCACCATCAACGACGGTTGAACCGTCACTATTAGCGCGTTGGTAATATCCGCTATTCGTGAAGAAGGTTGAGAATATCTTCCAACATGGACTAACGGTCACAGTCTTGTACTATCTCCAGGGATGGCACCGGAGAAAACCCAAGAAAGTTGCCGCTAGATATGCTACATGTCTATAGGCTAGCTCGCTTGTGGCTACGCGCATCTCTCAGCGCGGGTATCAGCGATGTTTAAATGCTGTCAGACGCCTGCGTTTCTGAAACGACGTGGAGTTTTACTATTCCATTCCATAATTCATCAGTCCACTGTGAACAAGTGTCGTACTTGTTGTCAACTGTAATACCATGACAAGAGACACTTGTTCGGATGATTATCGCCGTCGCGCATGAGTCTAGTGCAGACGGTGCATCTACTCTGGTGGCGTGGTCATAAGTGGTCCGCCATTACAATTATGTTAAAACTGAAAGGGCAAAGTCGAACAGCTAATAATAAAAAATACAACTGAAAAGTGGTCTGAAAATAGCCTATTATATTGCAGAGTTGAAAAGAAAAATAATAAACCGTAACTTCGTTTAAACAAAATATGATATCAGCTCACAAAACTGAAAGATTCGGAGCTACGCAAAGACGAGACTTAAACAATTGAGGCACCAAGTAAGAAGAGATGAGACTCAGTGATTGGATAGGGTGGTGGGCAGGGCTTTATGCAGGACCAAATTATTGCCAGTCACACATGTTGTGGTGGACACATGGATGTTAACTGTTAAGCCGGTTGACAAACTTTAAATGTGTCTGATGACCTAAAATGGACTACAAACATACATGTGACACCATTTACACTCACTTTTCTTTTGAGGCATAACTAACAATATCTATGGATTTGTAATACTTTTTTAATTTGCTCCTTCACCCATTTTTACCCGTCCACCCATATTTATACCCATCCACAACGGTTTGTACCCGTCCAAATGACAGGTGGACGGGTCTCTGCATAAAGCTATGGTGGTGGGAGCTGTAGGGATAGGTAATTTTTTCATTTTATTAATTGTGGCGAGCAACTTGGGCGCGGCCAAGTCTATTGCACTTTGTGAAGCGACGGAGCCAGGCTAAGTCTGTGTTAGGCAGTAAATACAAATACATGTCTTTTTTATTTTCAATTCAAATACAAATACACAACATTTCTGTATTCAAATACAAATGCAAATACGTATTTGGACCCAACCCTGTTGACTGGTTTGTTGACATTCACAATGATCCTGGGTGTCCTATCGCCTTCCATACCCCCACCCCAGTCATAACAGAAAACATCTTCATTATCAACTGTACAATAATATGCACATTTATATACACTGACAACATTTAGTAAAGCATACAAGAATGAAGAATTATGCAGTGACAGTCTTACTAATATTCACTTGTAAATGTGCATTATCTGGTGAGTCATGTGACAGTATAGGTAATACTCACTTGTATATCTTGTGTGTTATATGGCAGTCTTACTAATTTGTATATCTGGTGGTTCATGCAACAGTCTTTTAAATACTCATTTATATCTAGTTGGTTATGTAACAATCTTAGAAATACTCACTTGTTTATCTGGCATGTCATAAGACAGTCTTAAAATACTCACTTGAATTTCTGGAGAGTCATTTGACAGTTGTAGTAAATGTTGAACATGATCAAGGTTTCTGTCCAGGATGCCTTGTAGTGACTGACGACATTCGTCAAATTCAAGATTCACTTTATCCCGAAGAATGCCATCTTTAATCCAGATGAAACACAATGTGTCTCATATAGCAGTAATTCAAACAGCAAAAAGAATATGTGATGGATTTAATTATTTCTAGTAAAAAAACAATTTTTTTTGAATTGCACATCTTGATTTTTTACTGAACATTTACAATGCCACACAATGACAAAGCTGATCAGGATTTGATCTTATCTGAGCTTTACCTCATCCAAACTGTTTATCACAACATAAAATGTGTTTTGATATCTTGAGACAACACTGTAAAGCAGCATTCATGCGTTTACTACTTACTAAAGTGCTGCCACCTAGTGTACAAGTTAACACTTGAATCAGTAGTTACACTGGCATAAACATGTCAGACAGGTTTTTAGGAATGGTGAACAGTACAGTTATCAATTGAAGGCACTGCTTTACCAAATGCAAATACATTTAAACAACATAATTAATATCCAATAAAAATGAAAGGGTTGATTCAGCCTATCATAATTGTGAGAACGACAGTCAACCACATAAAACAGGAGAATTAAAAGGTCTGATGATGTAACCTGATGAGCAACAAGTAACTTACCCAGATGTCTAAGCGCTTGGGTTGTTGTATTTGATGAATGTCCATTGCAGGTAATGTTTTCAATGCTGTTACCGCCACAGAGTAGTTCCTTATAGCCATTGTGGCAACATGTGGCAATGCCAAGTGAGCCGTAGTGTCTGAGTACATCAGTGCTGCCCCGAGTGTCGATGTCTTGTGAGATGAAGACGTTGTCATGGTCGCTGTCGTCGTTGTAGCTGTTGTTGCAGCAGTAGTCATCTGTGGGGGGACCACTGCTGGGGGTGCTGCGGTCTTCAGTCCATGTCATACGTGTGTCTTCACTTGACACACTCGCCTGCAGCACAACTTGTCACAATGGCTACTTCACACAAAGAGCAATGTAGGCATAAAATACTTGTAAACACACATATCACACATGCACGCATGCAGTCACGCCAAGCACACACAGTGTCCTGCCATGCATTAAAAATACTGGAATATTTTTTAGAATATGCATTACACACACACACACACACACACACACACACACACACACACACACACACACACACACACACACACACACACACACACACACACACACACACACACACACACACACACACACACACACACACACACACACACACACACACACACACACACACACAGTGTATATGTAAATATATTTATTGAGACTTTATTGTATACAAGGTAGTGCTGGTTCGATACCAGGTTTTGTTCGATACCGAATTTTTTTTTCGATACTCGATACTTACGTTGTTTGTCTAATATTCACATAGAACACAGTTCACAGTAGAAGCACAGTATGCAACAGAAGTAGTGCTGGTTCGATACCAGAATTCTTCGATTTCAATCGATACCAGATTTTTATTCGATACTCGAAATTTACCTTGTAAGTCTAATCAGAGATCTCCAAAGAAACACACTATCCATTTAGAGTAATGCCACAGAAACACATACAATGTTCCACTTGTAGGGAAATATATGATAATTTTAGTCATGCAAACATTGATTAATATGCAATTTTCATTTTATTTAAGTAAACAAAACAAAATATAATATTAAAACAATAAAGACAACTGCAATAAAATACCTAGTGACAAATAGTTTAATTAATTGCACTTAATTATTTTAAATTAATAACAGTACTTCACCCCAGTTTGCAAATACACTATAAAGCAGCTTAATTTCAAGTTAACGTGTCCTCTAAAGTTACCATCAACAATTAAGTACAGCTGAAACATAACATACAAATAATATGTTATTGCTAAACTTATAATAGTGCCAGCACAATTGCACATTCACTGTTATAACTGTTTTTTTATTAAGTGTACGTAAAGATAATTAGGATTTAACATCAAAACTGTATAGACGATTACAATAAAATAACACTAATTAATAATAGAAAAAATATTAATTAAAATTACAATTGTACTTCCCAGTTCACAGCAATATTGTTTAAAATAAAACTTAAATTACCACGTTATCAAGTACACATAATGATTTTGCAACTGTTTTCAAGAACAAGTCGGTTTCTTCCTCTACCTCTGCCTCTGCCTCTGCCACTGGTGAACCTGTTTGGCCAGTGCCAATAACAGTAGATGCAGAAAGTGTATCGTCATGGTGTATGTCACTTCTTGACGCTGTGGCCGCAGTAGTAGATTCGGCAACCGATGGTGATTCGCTTTGACTGTAACTAGATGTCCACTGCGTGCTCATTGTCGAATATTTCGATAGAACACGTTCTCAAGTCGTTGCGACGTTGTCCACGACAATGTCGACATGTTCTTCGATGAAAGTTGATCATCACGTTTTAATAGTTTCTTGAATGGCGGACAGTGACTTGTTTCGTCAAATTCGATGTATTTCCCTCGCAATCTTTGAGGCGCTTTTGGCATAGCAGACACTCTTTGTTGGAAAACTGCCAAATTAGCGATGAGGGAGTCGTATACGGCAAATGGTGGTGGTGCCACCACACAGAACCCGGATAAACAAAGCTTGCGCATCGCGCTCGAATAATTATTTATATTAATATTATTATTAAATTAGTTTCATAAATACTAGTGCGTGCAATAAACACTCTATAAAAATACTATAGGATGTGTGTTTTTGTACGTGTAACCATAAGTAAAGTAGGGAGACAGATGGCATGGTAGTGCCACCAACGAGAGAGTCACAAACCTTCGTTTGGATAACCGAAGCTAAGTGAAGTATGACCTAGGCTAAGATCACGCACAGAAAACAGTTATTATACAATAAAGTTTTAGAAAACAATTCACATTTGATTTTATATTATTTTTTAAACAACCACGTCTAAGTCATGTTAAGCAGCGAAGTGGTAGTTCCCGTAAACAACAACGTCATCAACAATGATGTTGCGCCTTCGCATCGACGTCGTCGAATGGACTCGATGTCGAAGTATCGAAGTATCGAATATCGAAATATCGATGGTATCGAAGGTATCGAAGGTATCGAAGGTATCGAAGGTATCGAAGGTATCGAAGGTATCGAAGGTATCGAAGGTATCGAAGGTATCGAAGGTATCGTAGGTATCAAAGGTATCGAAGGTATCGAAAATATGGCGTTTGATACCAAAAATATCAAAGTATCGCGATACCACTAGGTATCGAACTTTAACAAGTATCGCGATACTTCGATATATCGAATATCGAACCAGCAAGGGCTGTATACATATATAATGCATGTAATACAGATGTATATGGACTTCTAAAATACAAGTAAAATTAATAAATGCATACATCATGGATTATAATTCAAAACAATAATAGTAATATACACACATTGTGCATAGAAATTAAATGTTTTAATATTTGTTTTAACGATTTGCAGGCGTGTTTACAATTTTTTCATGCGTAGATCTCAATGACTATTTCTATATGAAGATATATATTTTATCGCTCACATTTTAGAAACAGCTCAATGTTTTTTCCTAGTGGGTGTATCTTTCCAACAAAACACATAATCCACACCTTGAGAATGTACGATTGCTGATGGCTACACCAGATGTCACTGTTGCAGACTCCTTCAAGTGCTGAGGGTTGAGTGTCAGGGAAAAAGGGCTCGTAGCTGTGGCAGTGTGCTTGCTGTCCATTGGGGAACATGGGGTGGCACCCACAACCCCCTTCAGTGGCAGCTTCACTAGGTACGTTCAGGCCTGTGTAGCTGAAATGAATTAGCAAGACAACATTGGTGATGGCATTCTTTTATCTATGTATAAGGACATTTCTTTCAAGTTGGTGGTAACTGAAAAAGGTTGACAGGTCCTCATGTATTAATATACTGCTGATTATTATTAGAACAGAAATGTTGAAGGTTGAATTGCCACACAAATTGTGTTAAATAAACTTAAAACAATGCTTGCAATTTGAAAAGACGAAGATAAATAAAACAAAAATAAATGTTCACTGCAGAACACAATAATTTCTTATTCAAACAAATTTCATTAATTTCACAACTAGCAATGTTCTACTCACTTCCATGTTTCAACCACCATTAGCGGTTTTATTCAGGAACAGAATGTTCACTGCTCACTAGATGCCGTGGCGAGCAGCTTGCTTGAACTTTGGTAGTAAATAAAAAAAATTCCATCAAATTTGTGTGGAGTTGCAATTTTGAATATTGCTGGTCATTCTTGCAGTAACCTGCTCTGGTTTCCATATCATTATTGTTTTTTACGAGATGAGGTTGCTGGCCTCATGCTCAACCCCCAACCTGGAGGGCTGGGAGACTGACTTGTGTCTCTGGACTCTAACCTTTGACCTGTCTGGCATGGTTAGACCTGCCAGGAGCTGAGACTCCAGCCGGCATAGCTCTCTGGGACATCGAGACAAACAAGCCACCCCCCACCACAAGGCACCAGTCTCAATGAGGTGGAATTGTGAATGTGTGATGTGGCAATTGTACTGTATTCTAATTATTATACATACTCAGCTTCAGCAAGCTGTGCTGCTTCAATAGCACCAACTTCCAGACCAGCCTCGTGAACCATGCCAGCCTCACACTGAAACATTACATCACATTTACTGAACTACATCCAACACTGGCAAATTAATATAAAATGCATGACTTAGTGTGCACTGTTATCAGTTAATAACGACAGCTGCTAAGCAATCCACATGCATACATAAATAAATTAATCCTTAACATCAATCCACTGATAAGCACCCTGCACAATAACTGCGCACTAACTTACAATGTAGATATCATAATTGAGTTGAAGCACTTACTGAAAGGGAAATATCCAATGTTGTCATAGTTTCAAGGCCTGTCTTTTTAACCTTGTTTATCCTTCTTAGTTTCCCAGCCACCAGCTGACAACATTAACAATCGGTGCTAATGTTGTGATTACATAAGATTATTGCTGGTATGAATTTTTTTCAATATTTGATACACAATACTTACACTTAAGTCTAATACAGGTGTATTCACATAAAATACCATTCCTAGAAAAAGCACATTATGCAACAGAAGCACACACCCTTTTTCCGCCAGGGAAACACGCTTGAACTTTTTTCATGAATGAGTAAATAGCAATATGCTACAGTACTGTCATCCCCTGTACACATACAGGTCATTTAAAGGGCACATCTTTAGCTATAAGGTGTTCCATTCTTGTGTCACCTATAATTAGTAATTGTTCCTTTTTCTGCAAAACAATGATTAATTGTGTCTTATTTCAATAAACAAATAAAATGTTAACTGTTTAATTCTAATTAATTATTATAATTAATTACAACATAAATGCTATTGTAATACAAAAACCTAATAATAAAAGAAATGTATAAAGTAACAATTACACTTTACCCTAACATCAAGTATTCCTGCCAACACTACCAATAGCATATTAAATGTGTTAGGAAAACTAAATATATTACAAAATATATGGATGTGTGTATCTATCTAATAGGGACATACTACGGTTTATGTGGAAGGCTCAACATAAGTGTTATGGGTTTTGGTTGCGAGGCTACACGATTTGCGCATGCGCACCAGATAGCAATATAAAAGCAATAGCTGAAGTGGGTTCGACCTCATTATTTCAAAATTCTATGCCGAGTGCTCATTACCTGCGTTTTCCAGATTTGTTGTTTTATATTATTCACATTTTGTTTTCCCACTAGCTTGACTTCACGAAAACCTGTTGTACTAGACATGTTCATGTACTTTTACTTATTACCTAGCAGTTTTTAAAACTGCTGTGTGGTTGATTGTATCACATACATGTGACGGTAACAACCGTATTGTTTCCTAAAGGTTTGACACTTTCCCTGGTAGTGCACAGTGTTTTGCAAAATGTATTTTTCCTCGTATTATTGTGTGCACAGGGTTTTTAGGGCGGAAATAAGTTGATGTACTTATGTTTTTATTGTGATGGCGGAATGACCCCCACACATAGGGTAAATTATGCACAGTAGCTAGTCATTCAGTTGGTGGTAGTTTTTTGCTTGCATTGGTTGCTGTTAATAAAAATGTCATGCACTTGGCCCAAAATCAATCAACTCCTGACTTGTGTTGTTCCTTCTGCATAAATGATGTTATTAAAGATAGATACATTTGACACAGTCTAAATAATCAAGTTTATAAATATAACATAAAATACAAACTATGGTAATGTATTAAACATGTTTCTACACAAAAATATGTTCGATTTCAAATTCACAGGAGAAAATATTTACATAAAATGACAGGCCTTTATTTCAAATGGACATCACTTTATTATTCCTTATTACATTTTAAAATGTGTATACCCCTAGAAAGCAGATGAAACAAACTATCATTTATCTTGGCAAATTTGATGTTTTGTAACACTAATTACATGTGGGCTGGCATATGGAAAAACATTTCTCAACAAATCAAAATATCAGTTGACTTGCCACTGTCTTTACTGTTCACCAAACAATTTCTCCATGGGGACATCTCAAACTACACACAACCAGAACTGCCTATCAGCATAGTTTCAATGTGTCCAGTTTGAAATTATGGAATAAATTACCATTTGAAATTCAAAACAGCTGCTCTGTCCCTACAAGATGATGAGGACCCTCCACAAATATGCGAGTGCTAAATTACCATTTTAAATGCACACTGTTCTTATCTGTTTCATGTATAATTATTTTACTTCTTTGAATTTTACTTATTTATTTATCTATGTATTAATTGTCATCTTTTCTAACTAGCATATCCTTTGCACATATATTATTTATGTAAATTATATACAAATGGCTCTGCCATAGAAAATAGTGAAAACTAAGCATGTCACCGAGTGAAAATGAAATTGCTAATTGATCAATGAGATATAGAATGGATTGATGGTATTGAATGGATCGATAGTATTAATGAGATCAACAGTATCAACAGATTGATGGTATTGGAGATATCAACGGTGTTGAAGGGATCGATACTATTAATGTTTGATATATCGAATGTTGTGATACCACAAAGAATCAGTATTGAACTTGTGCAAGTATCATGATACTTCAATATATCGAGTATATCAAGCACTATCAAAGATCCCTTTTTATATGCCTCTCACCTTAGGTTTGTAACTGTATAATTTTTTTACCTATGTAAATCGATACTTATGCACATATAATATGTACACATGCATGCATGGTCTTCATTATACACACATCAAGTACGTGTCTTGTCTCTCCAAATGTCTGCAGAGCATCATCATCTCCAGTCTGTGACTGTGTCATGCCCTGAGTTGATATCACATCGTTGGAAGTGGTCCTGTCAAAAAAACACATATAAGAATGCAGTGCCTTATGATGCACTGCAGTTCTTTTACACGAAGAGTCGACAGCAACTGTCAGCTCTTCACAAAATACTTCAGAGTAAGTACACAAAACCTTGCATTATGTCTATGAAAGCTAAGAACCAGATTAGTGCATTACTTTATGCTAGATATTGCTAAATACATTTGTTAAACATTGGTGATTTGATGTCTAAATGAAATTTTTTAATATACACAAAAATGTCTATGTTAAGTTTGAATCAAGCTGCAAAGCTGCACATCGTTCAACAGAAAAATACGACCACTAAGTTTTTTTGTAAAATGGATGCTACTGCAATTATGCAATACAGCACTCAGTCCACCGTTTACAACTTTCCAGTAATGGTCAATTAAACATAATAATTATTTCTATCCAATTACCCACATTTCTTTTGTCCATTTTTATCAGGACCTCAAAATATTAATAATTTTATAATGAATTATTGCTATTAAACTTACGTTGAATACTGACTATTCCAGTTCCTTTTCTTGCCGATCTGTACAACTTTTTCAGTTTCTTTTGCTGTGTAAAAAATGACGTAATGTTTTATTGAAATTACATGAAATGAAACCCAACATTTTTATTGAATTAAGTATATAACTACCTGGGGTATATCAGTTTTATTGTACTATTGAAAGTATCTATACTTCCAAACAGTGTACAGGGGTATTAATTATTATAACCTGCACACCATGATACATAATAAAATAACAAAACAATAGCATATAGAAGTTACTTGTTTATATGTTCAAAAAGTTGTATATAGAATAAGGGACGTATCATTCTTGATTGCTGTGGTTAGAAATAAACAAATTATTACTTACTTAACTTAATGTTTGCGAGTTTCTTTGTTAATAGCTTGTGTCAGTTTGAATGTTTGGGTCACAGACATAAGACATATCATATCTTTAATTTAGTTGAAACTTACCAGATCCCTGTGCTTGTTGTAGGCGGCTGTTTGATACTGGATTCATTGCCTCTATCACTTCTGCTCAATTCTAAAATAATACATTAATTTATTATACTGATGCTGCAACCAGATAAACACTTCTGAGGCCTAAATACATGTACCCCCGGTAGTAGGCCAGTCTGCATCAACATGTATTTTTATCGCCTATTTCAAGCTCGCAGCAGTGGCTGAAGTGGCACAGGTTGGAGCAAACCATGCACACCTTTACCCCAGTGTTGCATTTGTTTCACACTTCTAAGCTGTAGTCTGTGTTTTTACCGGCATCTCATTGATACTTTACTCACACTTTCTAGATACTTTTCCTAGCACCTTCACACCTGGCACAGCACAACTGTATATACAAAGAAACACACACACCTCAGCACCAAAATCCAGACTTATGTTGGACTATGTTATTAAATATGTAGAAGTATATATGGCAAATTATTTGGGAGATGGAAAATTGAGAGCATCGCCATATGGAAGCAAGGCACACCCCATATGTTGATAGAAGAGATTTGCTTGGCTTAGGATTTAGTGACATGCAAACATGGAATTGTGCGACAGTCATAACAATGTCATGTCTGTTTAACTTTGATCACCTTGACAAGCCTACAGCTACTTAGATTTCTTGAATCGTTGTGAGGTAAGTGATTTTTCTGGAAACTGGATGACTTTTTTATACCTCATATCACCATCATATTCTAGTAGCCATATTGGCAATCTTTTACTTTCTGTCTTAACCATAAAAACAACCTCTTACAGCCACCAAACTTCTCCTGACATATCTTATATACATATACACACACTAGGTTACAAAATAATATTTTAATTCCTGTAAGATTAAAATTACCAAAACAAACTCGCTCAAACTTGACATCATTTGCAGTGCCTTCATGTAGCCCAGTGATTAGTATAACATTAGTAATTTAGCGCAGTGGCACAGGGGTAGAGGTTTGGACTCTCGACTAAGACATCCCAGGTTCGAATCCTGGGCTGCAGCGACAAACCTTGGGCAAGTTTTTCACTCTACATTGCTCCAGTTCACTCAGCTGTATGAATGAGTACCTGGCTATAGACAGTGGTTGGTTGATATTTGTAAGAGCAGCCTTCACGCATTAATTGCAGTGTGGCTGGATGCTTCCCAGAGAAGTTGAGATGGCGTTTGATTGAACAGGTCTGCCAGGGAAGAAAGTGTAAAGCGCTCTGAGCAGTCCTGAGGACTGGATAATATGCTACACAAAAACTTACCTTTACCTTTTATAACGTTGGTACATAAATGACCTTCAAAATTCTGGTTTTATTCTAACCATAGCTAATCCTGAGTTAACCTTAACTAACCATAAGCTTAGCCTAAACTCTAACCGTACACTGCTAACAATTGACGTCTCAACACAATCAATGCCTCGACACAATACTGATATTACTGTAATCACAGAGCTGTGTAGCGCTGCTGACGATTTCGAGTTGCCAGTGAGTTTTGCATAAGTTTGTTTTGTGAATTTTGTTGTTTCAGTAATGTCAGTGATTTTATTTTGTAAGTTAGTTACTAGTGTTTGTATATTTGTATGTGAGGAGCAGTTTGACGGCTGTAGGTTGTCGTTTTTTTAAGTTAGGTCAGAAAGTAAAAGCCATTTTAACATACACCAGCATGATGACATTAACACAGATACAGTATTTTGGAAGAATAAGACAAAGAAAGCTGGAATATACTTTTCGTAGATAGTGTGGTGGTTAGCGCATCCGCCTGGCACGCTGGCGGCCGGGGTTCAATACACGGATGCTACAAGCATGTTATACTTGGTATAAAATCTGGCTCTCAACATTGAGGACTGTGTAGCCCTCGTGAATTGGAGAACCACATTAACGTTGGTCCCATCTCTGTTTGGCCATAAAAGAACAACCGAGGACGACAAGCACCCTGGTTCCAAAAAAGGCTGACTAGTTTCTGATTTCTGCCATGGTACAGTGCAAAATCCATATAGTCAATGACCCACCAGTTGAACATGCTTGTGACACTTAAAGATATCGCTAGTAATTACTGCCAGATGTAACATAGGATGCACAAAAACATGTACAGTAGGCATCTACACAAACAATTTGATTGACAAAGATGTAAAATGAGGTTTGTGAACATACATTAAAAAAAATAACTTATAATTATATAAAAAAATTACACAAAATACTTATTGGCCCCTGGCCCTGCTGTGAGTTTAAAAACATCTACAAATACCTTAAAAGGACGTAATATGTCATAGATAATATGGCCTGGACTCTCAATATGCCGAAGACTTCCTTGTTCACTTGCCATCTGGAGTTCACTCTCGGATAGCAATCTTGTTCAATGACTTGTTAAATCTTGTAATCGTCATCATCATCACGTTACAGTTACCATTTTAGACTCGCGCAGTCGGTAATTTGTTCGCGCGACGATTTTGTAAATATTTCGGAAAAAATTACCTTTTTTAACCATTCCTTTGGCTTTGCACAAGTGAATAAAATAAGTATTACAGATTTTAAATATTGTTTACTTTGCAAATGTTTCTTCATTTATTGGAAAAATCGGCATGTTTTGATTCATCTGTTACTGTTAGACTCCTGACCTAGGGCTAGGCTAGAGCAAGTCTCGCGGGCTAGCCACGTATAAGTTAAGTATAAGATTACCTACTGCCTGGGGCATCGCGCACTAGTTTGGTTGGTCGGTGGTATTTGTTCGGTTTTAAGAGACCTTTCAACTATACCTTTAACATTGTAGCCACACTATATACGGACTAGTCAGTAAACAGAACTATGCCGAGTGCTGGAAACAACTAGAAACTAGAAACTTCACCATTTTTGGAAGACGCTTTCACGTCGCAGACGATAACACAATTTCCTGTGTGTTGCAGAGAATTATTTACATACTTAAAAACTTATTTCTTTCACTATTTACACTGTTCTTGCTTTCGTTGTACAGCTTATTTGAATTGCTAATAATAATAATAATAATGTCAGTGCAGTGACAATACGTCGAACTACAACCGTATATGACGAAATTGTAATAGCAGATAAAAGTCAGCGTTTTGTTGAGACGTAAATTCCTCATGACACATATATGACGACTGATCGGTGCGCTAGATTTACAGATTTGTTTGCGTTTGTATTATTGACGGTTTGTAAGTTTTATTCCAGAACAGTCACGATATTTGTATGTTTTTTTGTCACGACATCTGTGTGGTGTGATGTTCTCACATCATGTGATGTTCTCACATCAAATACACAAGATAACTTACCTTATATTTTGCTAATACATTTATACTTAATTTATAGTGTCGATTGATTGACTGATTGATTGAGTTTATTGGTAAAAATTATATACATCACATGACAATTTAAAACAATAGATTAGATGCAAAAGCAAATAACCCAGCTAACATGACAGTATTTGGCCAGTACTGGGCCAATACTGGCAGGCCGGTATAAACGGCATTGACCCAATACATACGCTGCACAGCGGCTGTGAATCGGGCCAATGGCAATGCTGGCATGTGGTACTGCCCCAGTGTTGTGCCAATGCTGGTCCAGCATTGGGCCAGTGCTGGCGCAATGTATTGGCCCAGTGCTGGCCCAGTACCTGTACCAGTACTGGCATGATACTGGCCCAGTTCTGGCAAAGTACATAGGCGTGTTAATGTCCCATTATTGGTCCAGTATATAATAGTGTCTGTATGAGATAGCAACAAAAACCATGATATGAAACAAAACGAGATCAATTTTATTTAAAAGTTTACAGAGCATTGCCATCCCTCGCTTGCATCATCTGCACTGCCTGCCGCTTCTGTCCGCCATGCCTGTCCCCCGAATTCCGAAGCCAGTGCATCGTTTCTTTTTGAATGGTTTTCTCCATATCTGTATCCTGGAGGAATGGATTCCTCAGAATGGCCCCTGAAACATACACACAGTTTTAAGTTTTATCTTACACCTTTTTATTTCTGGTTAAGCTGAACCTGGGCAGGTTTTAACTGTATTGCATTCCCATTCGACCTTTGTTTTCTGTATATAATATCCCCCTTATAACATGCACCCTGGCTTTTTGTTCCTGAAATTTGGCAGAAGTAATATATTAATTACCCCCAGTTTGTTTTGTTTTGTTATCCACTAATTTATAAATTATTCTACATATGCTGGTTTATAATCCCAAGAATCCCACACTTTTATGGAGTAAAACAAATTTCCTCTATATCTAATACATATATCTTACTGGCTCTCAAGTTAAGTCTAATCAGCATGTCATTGTCATATTTACATCAATTTGTGTCCATATTACCTACTGTCTTACATATTAACATCATGTTGTCATCTCTTAGCCATGAAGAATGTTATCCCAGTTTTGCCATTGCCATGATACCAGTTACCTCCTGCTTCAGAAGGTACACATTTTGAATATAAATTATGCATTTGAATTTATTGATGAGATGTGGTTAATTTTAGAAGTGGAGTTATGACACCTGGAAGGTCGTCAGGTATCAAGGTCAGGTCAAAGTTTTATGACCTCTATCTCTAGACCTGAAGGTCAGGTTAACCTAAAAATTGGTGGGACACATAGACTCATGAGCATAAACCAACACACAAAATGTCATCAAAATTGAAGACGGTCATGTAAATTCTTGATTGATTTGACATGGAATGTCTAAAAGCTCATATTTCACATATCTGGAAGTAATCAACTTATTATAAAAAATTTCATGTAATTGGTTTTCTACAATGGAGTTGAATGGACTATAACTGGGTGCTTGATTCATAGCATGATCAAGGTGGAGATGTTACAGGGGTGTCAGTGTAGGACCTTTTAGCTATAAAGAATCATCACTCAAATGGGATCAAGTTACACAAAGTGCAGGAATCCTCTAGTTTTAAGAAATATAATACCTTACTTAGTTACTACCTTTTCCTATGCATAGTGCCAGGTTTTGTTCAATACCGATCAATACCTGAATTCTGTTCGATACTTGATACTCGATACTTATGTTATTAGTCTAATATCCACATAGAACACAGTTCCCAGTAGAAGCACAGTATGTAACAGAAGTAGTGCTGGCTTGATACCAGAATTCTACAATATCGATCGATATATTGTTGGTTCGATACCAGAATTCTTCTATATCAATCGAGACCAGATTTTTATTTGATACTAAAAATTTACGTTGTAAGTCTAATTCAGTATAGTAGAGATCTCCAAAGAAACACACTATCCACTTAGACTAATTCCACAGAAACACACAAAAAATTTCACTTGTAGGGAAACACTGTGGGTATGTGATAATTTGTTGTAACTGATTTAATATAATTGATTACTGTTGTAAAATTTAAAAGTAATTGTAATATAATATTAAAACAATAAAGACAACTGCAATAAAATACCTACCGGTAGTGACAAATAAATTAATTAATTGCACTGAATTCTTTTAAATTAATAACAGTACTTCACCCCAGCTGTTTGCAAATACACTAAATACAGCTTAATTTCAAGTCAACATGTCTCCTAAAGTTACTATCAACAAGTACAACTGAAACATAACATACAATAACAAATAATATAATGTTATCATTAAACAGACCTATCACTTATAATAGTGCCAGCACAGCTGAACACTCACTGTTATAACTTTTTTTTTAAATTAATTGTATCATATTATTGTGATTTAACATCAAAATCCATCAAGTTTCCAGTGCTTTGTGGGTGGTGAATCAACACCATTCAGCGGGAAGTTTCCCACCTGGGAAAGTGATATTTGACCTATGTCTATGTGATTCACAAATAGTACGGCTCTTATTGGCTAGTATTGGAAGTTATGTTTATGGTGCATTATTAGTACTGAAACAATAGAAAATATGAATAACCCATAAACCAACTAAGCAAGAAATATGCATTGATTCACAACATTGTATTGACAATATTTATGGTATTCCTTGACCTTGACATTCTTCTATTTACTCCATGTTTACCATATACCACCATTTTTGAAAATGGCCGTTTGGATTTGGTATGTTGCACTCACTAGAAGACATGAGAAGTTCTTCAGCATTACCGAGTGACCATATAGTGTTGGGTGAGTACCAAATGTGTTTATTTTCTGCATGTATGATAATTGTATATGTGTATGTATGCGTGTGTGTAAGCGCGTGTTTATGTGTATGTGTGTTGTATATTTGTGAGTGGTAGAGTGGGTGTGCAGGGGAACTGGAAGTATGTTATGGATGAAATACTTATAAATTCATGCACTTTCTGTCAGCAGTTTACTAGGTATTTATTTAGGCTACATAAAAAACTCTTGTTTCGGATAAGAAATTAGACACAACATAATTATTTATGTTGTGTTTTAAGGAAAACAAAAAAAATTCAAAACAGTTAAATTTACGGCATCAGGGCAGGTCATCACGATTACCTGTAACTGCGACCTACTTCCATTTTAATCACTACAGGAAAACATTATTAATCTGATCAATCCACATCTTAAACAGTTTTTTTTTGGTAAATTTTGTAAACAGAACTTAATACATGTATATTGTGAGTGTGTCAGTATTACTATTTTATGATAGAAAGTACAGACAGTTAATATTTCCACTTTAATACACACCACGCAATACCTGTAATTCATTTTTTTTCATTTTACCATTAAGTTTACAGTTATGTTGACTATCTATTTTGTTGATGTTATTAATAATATTTACCATTTTGTGTAGTAGTTTAAATGTGAAATATTTTTGTATTGTAGACATTGCTCCTGGCATGAGTGTTGGCTCATCAGCAACTTGGAAAGTTCCCCATGGACTATCACAGAGAAATTGTGAACTTCAATGCATATCACATGGACTTGATAGTGAAACATGTGTGAATGTCAATGATGGCAATGCTCGCATGGGTTAACCTCTCAAGAACTGACAACACTCTTTGATCTCGAGATTAGTGTCTGGCATCGCAGTCGCTTCATATTCGTTGGTCAACTTGAATTTATATGCAATAATGGTGTATACACTTGAAGAACTTTGCAGTATGATCTTGGGAATTGTTGGAGAGTCCCCAGTGGACTTTCACAGAGAAATTATGAACTTCAATGCTTATTGCTTGGACCTAAATCACGTTAGTCATTACCTATAATGAAGCTACAAACTATTCTGACTGTAATTAATTAATTTATGAAGTTTACTTCAGTGCATATAAGTTTATAACATGGACTTATGCACATTACCTATCATGGAAAAAAACATAGGAGTTACACATATTACCATCATGGTGTGTGAGTATACTTCAGTGAATTATAAACATTTATATAATATTCTGCTCTTTTAATATTAACCTTGGTGACATTATGAACAGTTTGCAGCACTGTTTACATTATGCCTAAAATAATAAATTGCCTTAATTTTTTATGATATCTCATGTTTTGTCTGTTTTTCACACTGTAAAGGTTCATGTGCTCATGTATTAATTAATTAATTATAACTAAATAACGCAATAATTTTCCAAATATAATTCAGAAATAAAATAGCAGGTCAATCTGTAGGTTGTACCAAAACTTGATGCTAGGTCACATTAATGTCAATTAATGTTTATATGTGTATCCGATATTTGTAATCCCTCTGAAGTTCTGTGTGCATTTTGTGAAGTGCGAAATGTAGGTCAAGTAAATAAGTTTTGCTGTCATAACCACATACAAAAAGTTTACATAGCATGTAAGTCATTATATTAGTGAGTTTGCCTCCGAACTACAACTGCCAAGTTCCTAATTCGTGTAAGTTATATAATTAATAGGAATTAATACCATTATGTATGTTAAATCTAGCTAGGTGAAACTTAGAATGCAGGTCAACCTACTTATGTCATGTATATGATTATATTATAGTTATAGGGGCTTTTAGGAGTGGGATCAGTCTAGCTCGCGCTATATGACCAAAAACTTGTTTTGTTTTTAATTGAAAAGGTTGAGGACGCGTGATCCCCTCATATGTCCCACCGATCGACGCCCATGCATTCAAAAATTGGAGAGATGTGGTCCGCACCAATTTGTTATATTCACAAGCAATGAAGTGACTGAGTCATGGCATGAGTCATTGGATCCAGCAGTTAATTGTTTACATTAATCACCAAAGAAAAATTAGCCCGTGATGTTTAGTGAATGCATTGCGTGTTGTCATACGTCATCAGTGAATTTGAATTTTGAATCTGCTGATGTAGAAATAAGTGGGTGCTTTCGAATTTTTTGACGCGGTAAAGTCTAAAGACGTACGTCATTACCGTACGTGTTACGAATATTCATATTGTATTTCACTAAAAACTACGTATTTCATGCTTTGTTTGCCTACCACCGATTAATTATAAGCCGTTCTACTTTTAATAATACTGATACATTGCTTTACAATTTAAATGTGTTGGTGAAAAATTGTTATGCTTGCTAAGGCAGAAACCAACTCCGACGAAGTGATCCACTGGACTAGTAAAAGCACTAATCTAGTAACTACCGGTCTATAAATGCAGATGCCAATTCTCAATTAAAACACTAATATGGGCACAACTGTACAATTATTTGCATTCACAATTAAGCATCATATCACAATGAAAACTACATGATTTTATTAATCATTGCAACTTACCTGAACAAATCCCACTTTCAAATCTTTCACAAAAATGGCGTCTGCGCGTCGAACTCAAACCTCTCAATTTGGCGGTAAAATTGCATTCCCTAGGTGGCGCCATGAAAAACTTCCCCTGCGACATCTTGCGGAACAATGTTGAAATTGGCTAGTATCGGGCCAATGCTGGGCCGATACAAGCGGGCCAATGCTGGGCCAATACAATCGGGCCAATGCTGGGCCGATACAGGCAAGTACATCGACTTTTATCATAGTGTGTCCAGTGTACTGGCTCAGTACCGTTTGTACCGTTGCCGGTACAAATGGTACTCGCCAGTATAAAGCCAGCATTGGCCCAATACTTGTATGTTTGCTGGGAAAAGTAAAAAATATATATATATATATATATTATATATATATATATATATATATATAATATTAACAAGGATAAACATATTAAAGCACACAAACGTACACTTATTTCCAATGTGGTCCTCATACAAATATTAATAATTTAAGAAGAAAAAAAATCAATAATAAATAAATACCTAAAATAGATAAATAAATACAGATAAATAAATACAGACAAATAATTAGAAAATACAGATATATAAATATTTTTAAATACAGATAAATAAATGTTATAAGCGAGACAAGGTACTAATATTAAAAGTGCTCTACTAAAATATGATAATATGACAATACATAGTAAGATAAGTTAATAAAATATATTAAAATGCCATTTTAGCATTGTAATTCATGACCCAACAATCTACTAAATAGAAGGGTAATTTTTTGTTGGTCATTGATGACGACATTGCCATCGTCATGATCGTCATTAATCATTAATATACATCATCATTGACATTATCATGCTGATAATATGGGTCTGATAGACAACTACCTGTTGTTTGTCCCAGTTTATCAGTTTTTAGCGCAACTGCATAACCGAATCTTGATTTGTCTTGTTGTTATGGAAGGATGTAACAGTGTTTGGCCCAGTATTTGTAAATTCTGTTCTTGAAACTGTTTAGTTACTAAGTTAGGCACTTCAACAAACAATTAATATCATGCTACAACATTGCCAGAGACGGAGGCTGAACTTGAAGGGCTGGTTTGACTGGTTATGACGTTTTCAGGTAGTAAGTTCCAGTGATCAATCATTCTTGAACTGAATAATTTTTATGTTTTATTTTGCAGATTGCTTCAACTGTCAAGCATCAACATTAAACTTACTGTCATGGAGGGTCTTCACGGAAAGATTACCGAGCTGCTAGGTATGTATACAATATAGTTACTGATGTGTCTGTCTTAGCCTTGGAAAATTTAGCTGCTAATCTTTGTGCATGGCTTACAAGAATTGAGCATGACTTCCTAAGACAGTTATGTCAACATCTCCAATATGTGTGTTTTTCTGAAGGTCTAGCCATTCAGCCACTGCTCAGCCACTGTCAAGAAGTGATTTGGATGTTTAAGCTGACTGCACTGTGTTTTGATGATATTATGCACATCATCTCATGTAGGGATGGTAAAGGAAATGGGCAAGGTTGATGGAAAACAGTCTGCCACGGAGAATCTGACAGATAAACTACTACAGGTTCTACATGATCTTCCCTGTCTAGATCTGTCCAGAACAGACCACCAGGCTATTCAGCCTCAGGTTTGTGACAGTCCACATTAAGATATGTTGAACATATCCCAGCAAAGCAAAATCTGTATTGCTCATTTATTGTTTTGTAAAAATGCTGTATAGATTATAGTATTAGCAGAATAGCATTATGTATAGACCCAGCCGCCTGTCATTTGGATAATACAGAGCTTGACTGGCTTGTATGTATGTGCCTTAACTTGCTTGTGTAGACCAACAAATATTTGGACTGGCACAAATTTTATCTGGCATAAAGGCCTGATTAGCAGAATTAAAAAGTAAATGTTTTAGTGATTGAATTTGCAATAGTTATAAATAAACTGATTTTGCTCTGACATCTGTATTGTATCTGCCTATGAAATCACAGATTGAGTCTAGTGCAGTGACTTTGTGGAATCTGGCTGTTGCTAAGAGGACTTCAGGAAAACTTGGTGCACAGCTAAATGCAAAATGTAAGCTAACACATATAATGTCATTTTGTGTAAAATAAGCAATTGTAATAGGAATTATAGCACTAAAGAATTATATGCTAAATGTAACTTTATTACAGTAATTGTTATATTTTAAGGTTTGTGTAATCTAGTTTAATTGATTTGATCTGACATGATGCTAGCAAACTAAAACTGATATTTCTTTTTTTGTGTCAAGTTTTGCTCAGGGAGATATTGCATAAAACCCAGCTGTATTGCAAGAAGTAATTAAAATAATAATACTGGGGTATTGATATATTTGTCAGGTGTCATGTGTACATTTAATGCAGTCTGCATATTTTATATTAAAGCAATTTTGATGTTACCACTTGTGTTAGAACACCTGTACCTGACCAGTCGCTTCTGATAGTAGTGCAATATCATTGACACATTTGAAACCAGTGATTGCTTCAGGTTTAACAAGTTAACTTATTCTTTTTGTTATTTGGAATCCAAGTTCCTCTTCTCTTCCACCGACAGATCGCTGCATTGTATAATCAAGTATTACCACAAATATAAAATAAGTTTATTTCAGATTCAGTTCTTATACAAGGAAAGTTCCATAGTCATACATGTAACAACACCAACACGAGAAGAAGAAAAAACCTAAAGCTACTCAACACAAATATGTATGTCCATAGATTTGGGGCAGTCTCTGATTCATTCCTGGCTTTCCTGTTTATGTGTGCTGCATCAGGATCCAGCACATCAGCATGACCAGTGTTGTCAAGGTCAGAGTCAGTGATGTACAGTGGGGCATGCTGGACTTGATGAAACCCTCTTTCTACTTCAAACAACAGATTCGACATTGCGTTGTTAATCTCGGTTTATTCATGCAAGACTCACCATTTTCAGTTTTGTTATCCTGCAACATATGGAGTAGGTAACTCAAGTCAATGTTGTTGAAAGTCGTTGGCACATTCTCACCCATTTCATCCAGGAATTTGTTGATGTCCTTGATGTACGTATCTTGTTTGCTGCCTTTTTATGAAACGCAAGGATTGATTTGGGCTAAGGTCATGCAAAGGTTTCGTAGCATTTTGAGTCGTACGATCATAGAAACTACTGCATAGATGTATAACCATATGCATTGGCGAAGTTTCTGTCTTGTTTCTGATAAAACCTAATGTTTCGTTGATCACTGATTCCTGATAAATAGGATGGTTCATACTGCTGTTCGTCATCTTTTCGCTTTGCATGCTGTGTTTTTGATCGATAATAATTATTATTGCCATTGCGTAGTCCTGTAAATGTCTTTGCCTGAAACTGCTGTTCAGTGTACAGTTTTGTCACATTTGCCAGAACTTTGCGTTAATACCTTACATCAGGCGATCAGTAACTTAACTTTCATCCATAATATCCTACATGATTTATTGCTCAATTTTGATAAGCATTCACATCATTACTCTACCTAGTGAATTGTTTGGTGCTAGCGTTTAAACCTGTACTTGATGTCAAAAACTTGGTTTCTCCATCTGATGTTACACTTTGGCTAGCTAGTGACTACTTCTTCCAACATGCCAACGTGTTTCTCTATGTGTTGGAAGTAGCTATTCGGGTACACTATAGGCTGTTTGGGTAAACTATAGGCTGTTCGGGTACACTATAGGCCTCAAGAATTGTCATCATTTTGTCATGATGAACTGTGTCAAATGCTTTATAATGATTCATAACTGTATGGAAGATGATTCCGTTAACCTATCAAAATTAGTACAGTGTATATGAACTACTGTTGTGCTCCATGTCCTGAGTCAATTGTGACTGTCACTTGTCTAAATTTCTGTTCAGTCAGTATCATCATATGTGAATGCGTGTGTTACTTGTATTTTATGCATAATAAATTATAATCTAAAGCTGGTACTCCATCAACGTACATACCATACTTTGTGCTTTCAGTGCGCCATCTCTCAAGCAGTCTCGTATTCCTCATGTGCACAAAAAGTGGTGACGTTAACACGTATAAAAGACAGACAATTGTACGTGAGCAAACCATGATTTATGCAGACCCAAGTAACGTGTTTATTGCAGAACTTTATACAACTGAATGTTTTTTTTTAAAGAATTGTAGTTATGTCTAAGAGGGGCTGTAATGATTGGACAACCATTGCCCAAACATAAGAATATACAATTTACATTTTACAGGATATGTGACCACAATTTGATAAGTACAGTTGGTATCCCATCTGTGGCAGGCTTCTTCTGCAAGTTTTAATTAAGCTGTGTCGTCTTCAATACTGTTGATGTTAATGCATGTTGAGTTTGTTTTGTAAATGCATGTTGAGTTTATTTTGATGCTTATTTAATTATCTTTAAAATGGTGTGACTGGTATATTGTCACCAGTGTGTGACAAACATAAAATTTATATTCTGAACAACTATAAAATGAACTAGGTGGTTATGGTGAAGAAACTAAGCACTATGATTCACCAAAACACATTTCATTCATAATTACAAACTAACTATGTATGTATGTACGTACATATGTATGTATATATATATACATATATATATATATATATATATATATATATATATAATATTATATATATATATATATATATATTGTCCAATAGGACTTCAGGCCTCTTGGTCAATTTGTTTACAGTTTATAATAATTATGAATAACCTACATATTGTGTCATTTCAGATGTCATTGAAAACTGCACGGGCTTGGCTAGGTATGTAACATATTGCAGTGAAACAAATTAAGAGAAATACACACACATTCACACAAACCCATTAAATTGGTGTCTACAATGACATTTTTATTTTCAAACGAATAAGTTTTAAATTAAATCCATTTCAACACCAATTTTTTTTAACTATTTCACAAATTTCTGTAATCTAAAACAACAATGAAGTTGATGTTTTTATAAAATATGTTCACAATTAAAATCTTGATTGATTATCTGTAGAAAGGATAAGTGTAAAAACAAAAAGTTTATTTTACAGATCTGATAGTTGACATCATAAGCCACACATTTTTTTGTAACCCGGGCATTTCAAAATTTGAATATTGTTCTTAATTTTAGATTCAAATAACCCTTCGATGGCTGAAAGTTCTCTAAGTGTGGCTTCTGAGGTAAGCTGTCTAGTTCATCCAATGAGACTGATACCTGGAATTGTCGAAATGTGTTCATGAGTGTGCTGAATGTCAAGGTCATAATTTACAATTATCTACTGGCTGTATTACAGTACATGTAGTAGCCATTACATCATTAGAAGGCATTGTCTTGTAAGAAACTAGATTTCAGTTTTGAATATTTGGCTGTATAAAGGCAGCAAGCAGAACAAATGGCCATTTTCAAATGCCTTGCCTAACACAATGATTACTACACGCATGGTGTTTCCCAAGGAAAGAGATAAGATACATTTGGTAGTCTTGATTCAAGAATATGCTACAGTATGTATGATATGAAATGGTCTTTTGATAACTGTCATAGTTTTTCTATTAAAACTGGTGAACTGTTGCTAGAGTGATGTTATGACAGAGTATCGAGAAGTTGAGAAGACAACTCGTGGATGGTGCTGCTTCAGGAGATGGTCAAGGTGCAGGGTCACTCATGCAAACGAAGCTTGAGATTGAAAAGGAATACTTTAAACTGCTTTCTTACAAAGCTGAAGCCGTGAGTGACTATTTCATATAGTTGCAGTAAAACAGATATTGGATGTCAGACATAGGAGATTTTTACTTGTAACTGATAATTTTCCTATGGACCAAACTTGTGCTATAAGTGTTTACATTTCACTCTATTGGTTTCTGTAATGCAAATTTTAATGACAGATTTGTCATGTGCAGTTATATGTTAATTTACATGTGATAAATGGGACAAAGAATGATGGGTGATTGTTCACCAAGTCTTTTGCAGTAGTTTTTAGAAAGAGAAACTACCACTACAATATTTGTATATTTGTATCTATTTTCAGATTGTCCTCATTTGAATTAAATCTGTATTTTTATATGAAGTTCTCTATAAATAAAAAAAACAAAAACAATTCCTGTTGTATCCAATTAACTGTAATCATCAGGCAACACAATGCTTCCATTTCTAATTAAATTCATTATGTATTACGGGAAATCTGCAATTTGATGTTATGCAGTTGAAACAAACAAGGATATGTGCACTGCATCTCATTTGCAGTAATACTATCTAAAATGGGATATGACTTACTAAAAATCAACACAATGTGATTATTCTGGATGGTTAATATAAGAAAACTAAAGCAAATAGTTGTTTTTTAAATAACTGTAAAATATGGTCACTATCCATTATCCATATTGGTTTGGAAGTTTGGTATTGTGAATTTTTTTAACATTTCATTATATAGCATTGCTTTACAATACATGCACACTGGTCATGTTTGGGGGGCGTTGGACAAGCATGCAACAAAATTGGATGTTGATGTTTCACATGTTGCATGTTATTGCTGTAGGCGTGTGCACAAGGACAGCATGAGTGTGCTGTCAAGCTGGTCCAGTCAGCCATGGAACTCCTACAAAGTCTACCTCATGAGGTACTGCACTCTGTCAGGGTCATCTAGCATGTCTCATATATGCACAATGTTTTCTTATAATTTTGGATTTTACACACATTTCATATGGGGTGCAATTATATAGTGGTTAGAATGTCATGCTATTATTCATAGGACTCTTAAAAGGTTCCTACAATTGTTTCAAAGCTAGGCAATTTTTTATTCCATGCTGCCTTAGTTCACTCAAGTGTATAAATGACAACCTAATTACAGACATTGATGGTGGATATAAGTAAACAAATCGACTTCATGTAGATAGTTGATTGCATCAAAAGAAGTCAAGATGATGTTTGAATGAGTAGATCAGAGGGTGAATACCATGCCATGTCAGAACTTACTTTTCATGTAAATACTTCCATGAAGAAACAACTTTGCAGTTGATGAAATGAGCCACATCTTTGGCCAGCATAATAAATTATTGGTATCAAGAATGATTGAAATGTTGAACTTTGAATAAGCTTCGTGTTGTGTACCCTGCCATAGCTTAGCCTCAGAAGAAAGCACTATATTTAACTTTGACTGTTTAGACTCAATTCCTGGCCATGCTGTGCTACAACTTTGGGGTTGAATGCTTCCAAGGCAAAACGTTTGAAGCAGCAGTGACTTGGTTGAAAAACAGCTTTGAAATGGGCAAAAGAAACAATGCTGTCAGCCACAAGAACCAGGTATTTGTTGTATTCTGTAGAGTAGTTGGTTCATTGCACAACTTTACAATTGCAAAATAGCAACACTGGCAGAATTAACTAAATGCAATTTTTCTTGGCTTGTCTTATACCTTATCTATGTGACAGGAAACTTGATTTCTATCTCGGAACACCCTAATGCACCAGGTGTCACTGCTGCTGAAGTGCCAGCCAATGAAGTCACCCACTGAATCATGGGTTTGCAGCAGGTCTAATGACCATAAAATAAAATATCTCGGCTAACCGTGGCACATGTTACATGCAATGTTTAGGATGTCAACTGGTCGTTATATTGGGATTCCGTGTGCACGTGTGCACGTGTGCGTGTGCATGTGCATGTCTGCTGTACCTGTCCCAATCAACAGCCACTGTAGTCATTTACTTCCTCATAACTAGACAACAACCAACAGTGTGTAGTGGTAAATGCATGTGGAGATCTGTTAAAAAAAAATTCTTTTACCAGCTCATGTGACGTTCCTTTCAGGCTCGTACTCTGAGGCTATTGGCTCATGCGTACCTGGAATGGGACAGTCAGCAGTACTGGCAGAGAGCACTCAATGCCATTGGACTTGCTAATGCGGTAAGCACACAACTTTCTCCACTGATGCAACTAACTGATCGGGTTCTAGGTACACTCATGTTAATCAGATTATATATTTTTTATGAAGAATTAACTCTGATTGTTAAATCATGTCTCTTGTGTGATCTATGTTTATGTAAATGTTCATCATACTGGTAGAATAATTAAATAGGAAGTATTGTTTTGCCTCTGTTGGACAGCTTGCTTGATCCACTCTAGTGAATAGTGAACAACACGTCCTGGTGAAGGTGGCAACAACTTTTAAAATGTTGATGTATCTCATTTTTATATACAAACAAGGCTGTCGTTCATGCAGTTGGTCTACTGATGGTTCAGTTTGGACCTAGTCAAGGCTGTTGTTCATGCAGCTGGTCTACTGATGGTTCAGTTTGAACCTAGTCATGGCTGTTGTTCATGCAGTTGGTCTACTGATGGTTCAGTTTGGACCTAGTCAAGGCTGTTGTTCATGCAGGTGATCTACTGATGGTTCAGTTTGGACCTAGTCATGGCTGTTGTTCATGCAGTTGGTCTACTGATGGTTCAGTTTGGACCTAGTCAAGGCTGTTGTTCATGCAGGTGATCTACTGATGGTTCAGTTTGGACCTAGTCATGGCTGTTGTTCATGCAGTTGGTCTACTGATGGTTCAGTTTGGACCTAGTCAAAGCTGTTGTTCATGCAGGTGATCTACTGATGGTTCAGTTTGGACCTAGTCATGGCTGTTGTTCATGCAGTTGGTCTACTGATGGTTCAGTTTGGACCTAGTCAAGGCTGTTGTTCATGCAGGTGATCTACTGATGGTTCAGTTTGGACCTAGTCATGGCTGTTGTTCATGCAGTTGGTCTACTGATGGTTCAGTTTGGACCTAGTCAAGGCTGTTGTTCATGCAGTTGGTGTACTGATGGTTCAGTTTGGACCTAGTCATGGCTGTTGTTCATGCAGTTGGTGTACTGATGGTTCAGTTTGGACCTAGTCAAGGCAGACAGAATTGTATTGGTTTATCATGGGCTTTCATTTGGGAGATCTTTTATTTGTCCTGCTTTATTTTTAGTTTTAAATATAAATCCACCAATACTAGTTTTAATACATGTTTGTATTACAAATTATGTTCTCTTTCATAGGAAAGTTCTGAATACTGCCTCTGACTCATCACTGTATATTTAATGGTGCGTTGGTCAGAGTAAGCAGCCAGAAAGTTGTGGAGGGTGAAAGAGATGTGCTATGATGAATTGTTGCAGGAGCATTCCCACCCCGCAGGGCTCTTTCTCAAGGTGCGCATCCTGCTCCGGGGGGAAGAGACAGATGACACCCTACAAGCAGGTAACAACCCTCAAGCCTGTTTCACTAACATCCTTATCATGGGCTCATATGCATGGTTTTGCTGTTTAAAATCAGTTTCACTCCTTAATTTACACTCGTCTTATATAATGAAACATGTCTACATGTGGATGTGTCATTGGGACACTTTTGCCACAGAAATGGTACCCCTGGAGTAAATTGTTTTATTTTTAAATTGCTACGAAACATATAATATATATATATATATATATATATATATATATATATATATATATATATATATATATATATATATATTATATATATATATATGGTATATTATATATATGTATATATATATATATATATATATATATATATATATATATATATTTATGTGTGTGTGTGTGTGGGACCCGCCATGCCAAAATGAGATGCTTCTCGCTGAAGCTTATAACGATATACGAGCCAAAACAAAATGACTTTCCACCGGCAATCGTTCCCAAATAGTATGATCTAACAGTTTAAATGTCATGACTAATGTTTAAATGTGTTTATCTGGGTGTGTTTTGACATCTGTCAAACGTCGTTTAATGAGTGTGATTGTTTTAGACACAAAAAGTTACCCATTTTCTCTTCAAGAATAATCCAAGTAAATTGTCTCCGATGGCGCTATGTTTGGTACCCCCGGAAAAATGGATTTCTATTATAAACACTGACAGCATTTTCATTAAAGACTTTCCATAAACTTGCATGTTAATGGGGCTTTTGTGAAGGCTACGCATCGCCTCGTGACCAGAAATAAGTTCTCTGATTGGCCAGCTGTCATTTATGGCTCATCAGTTCAACTTCCGGTCTTTTGTTTACACGCATTTTCCCTTGACAATTCACTTTTAAAACGAACTATTTCAGTATTGTGATATGAATTTAAGCAAGGAGAACATTTGTCATTTATCTTCTAAATGAAACTGCTCGCTGTGGCCTCAGCGATACGAGTCTTAGAGATGTGGCAATCGATTATTTCATGCATGACTGTGACTGGGCATTTTTTGGCAGTTTAGTTTTACCATCTAGCACTACGCTAAAATCCGGCAGTGGTACGTAATTTCCCTCTCCACTAAAGATGCAGTATGTAAAGCAATCTAATATAATGATTAACTTAATAATAATGTAATGAGTGTGTAATATATTGACTGGTTTTCACTTTCACTTTACTTTATTGTCCTTAAAAGGATATGCATTTTACAACTCATGATCACATCTAAAATATATGGGATGGTCTCAACAAAATGCAAACGAATTTCCAGATGTATACACTACAAGAACAATTCAACCGGGTGACATCAATATGACTCATTTAGCATTCAACATTCTAATGGCCACCGGCACAAAACTCCTGCTATAGCGACATGTTTTACATTTTATACAACGGTATCTCCTTTGAGATGGAAGTACATGGAAGAACGTAGAGAGCGGGTGATCAGACTCAGTAGCGACAGCTCGAGCTTTCTTCAAAATTGCATGGTTGATTATTTCGGAGAGCTTTGGTGTAGGTAAACCAATGATCTTGGCAGAAACATGTGAGATTTTCAGAAGCCTGTTACGGTTTTTCAGAGAAAGAGCAGGGTAGTAACAAATGCTGCAGTAGGTTAAGAGAGGCTCAATTATGCTACGGTAAAGGCGTAGAAGAAGTAGTGGATCAACATAGAAAGCTCGTAACTTTCGAAGAACATACAGTCGCTGCTGAGACTGCATGCGTTTTGTTGCCTTATGAAAATGCACTGCGTAAAACATTCAAATATGCCGACTGCCGTCACTTCCTATGTTTGCGTCTGACCTGTCACTCTCTCTCTCAGACTCGATGTGATGATCATGCCTGCCTATATAAAGTGTTGTATTGGTGCTGCCCATACTAAATTTTTAATATGGGTTGTAGGCTTCAGGCATAGATATACACTACATGTATCATAATTATTGTGTTTTTAAGCTGGTCCAACTGGAGCAAAACATGTCTGCAAGAAGTGAAATCTTCACAAATAAAGGAGTGAACACTTTAAAGCCATTTTTCTCAAATTAGTACATTTTGCATTTTCGACATTCAAATAGATGTATCTCTGGAAATTATGTGACTATTGAGGTATCATTATTTCCGTCTGAATCTGCTTTATCCAAATATGCAATAAAACATACCATTATTTCCGAGAAGCATCTCATTTTGGGATGGTGGGTGGGTGGTGGGTGTGTAGTGTGTGTATGTGATATATATATATATATATATATATATATATATATATATATATATATATATATATATATTATTTATACTCAGACTATAGGGTAACTCGCTTGAATAGTGCCTTTATTATGCTATTAAATATCTAGTTTGTGTGTGTATATATATATATATATATATATATATATATATATATATATATATATATATATATATATATATATATATATATATATATATATATATATACACACATAATATATATATACACATAATATATATATATATGTTGTAAATATCTAGTATGTATATGTATGTATATATGTTTTATATATATATATATATAACATACATGTTTTTAAAATAATAATAGCATGCTAATAAACATCTGTATGTAAATATATATATATATATATATATATATATATATATATATATATATAAATATAAATAAAAAATAAATAAAAATATTGTAGAAGTCTCTTTGGTATATGTAGGTTTGGATGAGGTGCTGAGACACGCGGAACTCACGGTAGATCTGGCGATTACAACCATCAGACTTGTTCTGCAGCACAAAAGGTAAGTTTAAATCAAGGTTCTGTTATTTGATTGAGACTGGTGCATAACATCAAATCACTATTAACCATTTCACTGCTACAGCCCTCAGAAACTTCATCACTGATTACTGCATTCCCAGTTACTTGACATGAAAGTAGACTACATCGACTCCACTCAAGATTTCAGTTGCAATAATGCATTTTATCAATAGGAACATCATATATATATATATATATATATATATATATATATATATGTATATAATATTCTGAAAGTTGAATAATGAACAAGTACCTCGGTAATGTAGTTTGACTGTGTGCACTTACCAAGAAGATTTGGAGTATGTTTCATCAACAGGGCTCAGGTTGGCTTCGATGCTCTCAGACAGTTGGAGGTACGCTTCCAACATTCACCAGACCTCGGTAAACTCATAGTGATGCATCTGGAGGCTCTGTTACAACAGAAACAGTTGTCAGCTGCCAAGGTACTTCTGCAGAACTACCTAGCAGGTTAGGACAGTTGTGCATTACAGCAGGTTAAACTAATAAATGCTTTAATTCAGTAAGCAAGTGATCTCTGTAGTAATGCTTAACATCTGGGGAGAACTCCCTATTACTTTAGGTTGATATCATTGATAATCATGGCTACATTTTAGGATCATCTTAGAACATTGATGTTTGACATCAGACAAAATTACTTTTATCAGGCCTCAGCCACCATGTTCTGTTAGATGAATGTTTGTAAACATTGATGTGATGATATAAATGTTTTAACAGTATTTGGTTTGAAGAGTAAAATACTGATGTCCAACACCAGATAAAACACACTGAGGTGATCCTCACATTTGCTAGAAATTGCATTAACATCTTAAATCTACCAGTCCCATGCTTTAATGATGGTTATTGTGTGACTGTAATCGTGATTATTCCTAATGAATTTTTTTGTAATACCATTTGCATTAATTCCTTAGGATATAGTAAGTGATTAGTCACTACAGAGAAGAATATTATTGCTTAAATGAATCCCATAACAGTGCTTTTCACTGGAAATATGCAGAAACCTTTGATGTTGCTCTGGAGTTATTTGCAGGGAAACGTTTTTATGCAAACTGTATTTTTGGCTTTAAAGTAGGACACTGGTCGGGAAATGGATTCAGATGATATCTCAACAACCAGACAAGCAATCTTTAGAAAACATTCAGGATGTGTGTCTGATGGGAAAAGATGACCAACTGTTTCTTTCTTTTTTTGTTTGTCATGATCCACTGAAGTGTTGTAGAGTGCAATAATGCTGTTTTTGTTCAAACCCTTACACAATTTATTATCAAAAAGAAGTTGCGAAGAATATGTTTAGTTTTTCCAAATACGATAATGCAACTTCAGTCATCAATAAAAAAAATTCATATAAAAGCTATCATGTTTAAAACATCATTGCACTCATATGTACTATTAGGAATACATGGTAAACAAATCACTCCTAGCTTTTTTGGGAGATCTCCCACAAAATTGCAATATTGTCAAAATGTAAGTTTTGAGAAAACGGCAAAAAAAAATGAACATCAAATATTTTTAATAACACCAATGCCATGTCAGAATTATGATTGTTTTTTTTATATACCAGCAACATGTGATAAATATATAATGAAAGTGTAAACCATATTCAGTACTTATATGGAAAAAATCTATAATTTACACAAGTTAAGATCACTGGTGAAAGCACGCTGATTGTATGGCAAACAGCTCGGTGAGCTCCAGACTCACAGAGTTCCCCTCTGTGGCCTCCTGTCACACTCCCAGCTGCAGCTTCTCCAGAGCCTTCTTCTTCCTGGAGGTCTTGATGCCTGCTTTGTGGCATGGTTGGCTATTCGCAGTCTCATAAAGTAATGTGAGATGCAACCCTAACAACTTCAGCTCCAGGTGACATGCCAACGCTGTCTACAGAGTCAACCAGTGCAGTTAGTTACCCCCTTGTTGTGCTGCAAGACAGCCAGTACAACGGCCATCTCAGCTGACTTCTTGCCACTGTGCTTTGACTTTGGAGCCCTGCTCCAGACTGTGGCATGGAGGTTCTCATTGGCATTGGATGTCTGAAACTTCAGGCAGCGGCGAAGAAATTCATCACTGGCCAACGCACTGTATATATATATATATATATATATATATATATATATTATATAATAAAATTATTATATATATACATACGTATATATATATATATATATATATATATATATATATATATATATATATATATATATATATATGTAATACATACACACATACATCTATTACTAAATAATTGGTCAGTTTCATAGACACATATCATAAATGATACGCTTACTCTGTCACAATTATTTTTTAATGAATTATTTAATGTAAAATAAACTGTTTAAATTACCTAAAATAGTTTTCATATCTGATAAGAACAAAATAATGCTAGAAAAATAAATCCAACAACAGTACCACCTGTCGTTTTACATTAATTCCACATTGGGTTAATATGAATGAAACAAATTCAGTCAAATTATTTTCTGTAATAAATAAAATAATGTAATTTCTGACTGATATAGCTACAAATGCTGGTGTCACCGTCAGTGACAGTGTGTGTCGCTGGCGGCCGTAGCCTGCGCAGCGTAGCAACACCAGTCAAGACGTTGCCGTCGGCATTTCTTTCCCTGTTCGCTTCCGTGGGTTCGTTTCGCGATTGAATAGCGTCGCTGCTCATGCTACCTCCCGCGCATTCAGCTCATTTGCGTTTATTGTATCATTTCTTTCTTTCAAACTGGTGAACCATACGGAACTTTCATCGATCCGAAACCATGACACATTCAGGTCATTCATCTCGAAGCCGCACTGTGATTGGCTGGCATCGTTGCATAAGGTCAATTTTAAATCCGCGATCACCATATATGATTCACATGAGGTTCGGGTGCCAAGCAACCGGCTCAGACAGTTTGTGATTGGATAGTTTCGCGGCACTTTCGACGCTGATAACTAATTTATGTACGTAGACATGTGTCGTAGACTTTGACTTCGGCAGCGTACAGAAGGGATAATTTCCAACACGATGATACCAAACATGGCTGCTTTGCAAGGAGCAGTGTTTACGTTTGAGCGCGCTGAAAGTTGACCCGTTTCCGTCGATTTAAAAGTCCATCCGCCATAACAACGTTAGCAGCAAGTTGGGTAACAACATATTTAATCATTATTTGACACTTTTACGATGAATTCAGTGAAATAAATTTAGCAACACCTGTGGAATACATCGCTCGTTCTGAAAATCCACTTTATTAAAAATCGACCGTTTTATCATTTCACGGCAATTCCTGACCCGCGGCATACGTTAAATGGTGTATACAATTGTAGGTGAAGCTCAGAGCAGTCAGTGTCAGTCAGACGTGATTGTGAAGAAACACTTCCATCTGCTGATGTGGGAGCAAGCTGCCCACGCATTTGAGGTAAAACATATCATTTTAGATGATTGTATAGTTGACAAGTCAAGTTCATAAGTGAATCTGTAATACAAAACATGTGCCACAACATTTGGTACAAACTAATTGTTAAGTTGGCTGCTAAGATTGCCTTGGTTGCAAGATTCAACATGACAGTATGTTTTACTTTTTACTTACTTTATTTAATTTTTGGATTGGTTATCAGTGTTTGCATTATGGTTTTTACAAATAACTTTGTGGGGCTCAGTGGGTCTAAATAAACAGGATTCCTTATTTCCTTTTAAGCAAAAATGGGATCAAATATGCCTAAAGCCAAACCTAAAAATTGGGTGCTCAATGCATCTTTTCATTTGATAGCCTGCAGAATCTAGTTGTATCTAACTGAAGCTGTCAGAAGCTGACATTTCTATCTTAATGAGCAATTTACAGTTTATTAGCTAGGTGGCCATGTAATTTCGCTATTACAAAACAAAAGGGTGATAGTCTACATAATTTGGATATATTGGATATATGACAATGTGTCTAAAGAGTGCCAAGAAACAACTTCGTATTGCTATAGAGTTGTGTCAAAGGGATGCAATGAAATATAAAATGAAACGATGTCCGACCTAAAACAAATGCATAAAATTGCTCACAAATGGCATCAGCGTGAATGCTGGATTACGATAAATGCAATATAGCATTCTCATTCGGAGAGATATCAGCTTCTGACAAATTCAGTTGGCTTCAAACCATTTTCTATGTGGCAACCAATATATTATACTGTATATTGAAGTGCTTAGAAAATTAGCACACAGACCATGAGCTACCTTTAGAAATGAGTCGTGTGTTGACAGGAGAAAGACTTTGGCGAGGCTCTCGAGTGGTACAACTTCTCCCTCAATCTCTTCTTGTGTGGCGAACGTTCAACTGACACCAATATGGCCAAACTACACCGCAACAGAGCCTTGTGTCACCTTGGTCTCCAGCAACTTGACAAAGTTAGTGCTGTTGTCTCTTAGTGCAGATGTTTTAAATCTTAGATTTGCATGAAGAAATGTTTTTGATGCATTTCTGAGCTTGGTTTCTGAGTACACTGTATATACAATTCAGAAGAAGTTACCTGATGTTGTTATTATTGTTACTAGTGCATTTACAACTTTTCATTTACTCCATGTGACTGCCACCTTGTTTACATGCCGTTAGAGTTATTTCTCTGGATGACATTTTTTTTTAAACTCAACATGATGATTATAATATATAGTGTAATGAATGTATGGTTTCGTCTGCTTGCAGGCAGGACTTGAACATTATCATTTCATATATAAAAACAGGCATGTTTACGTGACAACTCTGTTCTGCATATGTGTTTATGTAGATGGGCAATTTTACAACCAGACTAACTAATGCAGCAGATTAAATGGTGTGTGTTTGTCTAGGAAGAGCAGGCTGTTGGTGCAGCATATTAAATGGTGTGTGTTTGTCTAGGAAGAGCAGGCTGTTGGTGCAGCAGATTAAATGGTGTGTGTTTGTCTAGGAAGAGCAGGCTGTTGGTGCAGCAGATTAAATGGTGTGTGTTTGTCTAGGAAGAGCAGGCTGTTGGTGCAGCAGATTAAATGGTGTGTGTTTGTCTAGGAAGAACAGGCTGTTGGTGCAGCAGATTAAGTGGTGTGTGTTTGTCTAGGCAGAGCAAGCTGTTAATGCAGCATGTTAAGTGGTGTGTGTTTGTCTAGGCAGAGCAAGCTGTTGGTGCAGCAGGTTAAGTGGTGTGTGTGTTTGTCTAGGCAGAGCAGGCTGTTGGTGCAGCAGGTTAAGTGGTGTGTGTTTGTCTAGGCAGAGCAAGCTGTTAGTGCAGCAGGTTAAGTGGTGTGTGTTTGTCTAGGCAGAGCAAGCTGTTAGTGCAGCATGTTAAGTGGTGTGTGTTTGTCTAGGCAGAGCAAGCTGTTGGTGCAGCAGGTTAAGTGGTGTGTGTGTTTGTCTAGGCAGAGCAGGCTGTTGGTGCAGCAGGTTAAAGGGAACCAAAAGGGAAATATTAAGTGCTATGCACGTGAAAGAGCTAATACAAAGCAACCATTCTGAACGGTAATTACATTTTTAACGTCAGTGGTTTATTAGTAAAATAATTCCAAAGTGGATAATTTTACTGAAATCATCGGCTTCATAGAGGCGTCCAGGGTCCCCTCTTCCTGTTGTCTACCGTGTCTGACCACTCAGCACGCAAAACCCGGCCTTAAGTCACGTGTCCGATTGCATGCGCAATGCTATCGCCGTTGTAAACACAATGTTGTAAGATACGCAACTTCGAAGAAGGACATCCGTTCGATGAACGTTGCTTCGAATAGGATGTTTCTCACCGTATATACTGGGTCAAGATCCGCAGAAACGTCGGCGACGTCGAGTTTTCAAGTATGGAGCTGTGCAAACGATATTAGCGCGATATTTAATCACCAACGATAGTCGTGAAACGGGTTACCGGTCGAATCCTTCCGTCGCCGTAGCCAAGTCATCAAAGCGCGCAAGAAGGTTAGTAAATATTATTAAGTCTTCTGTATCTAAATTATTTGAATCTTGTACCATTAGACACATTGCGATGTCTGTCGAGATGACTTATGTACATACTGATATTGTTCGTAAACGTCCACCACAGTTAACGTTCTAGAAGGTATGTACAGGGATCATGGAGCCGTAACTAGGTCCAAGCGAGTTAGGCCGTCCGATATTGTTATTCATTATTATTTGTTTTATTTTATCCTACTTTGAATGGTATATATCACGTTTGCATGAACAGAGGCATAAAAATAAGGTAAAGCTACGTGTAATAACACAAAAAACAGCTGAATTAATGCAAGCCAGATAGTAACGTCATAGCAGTCAATCCGCATGAACGATAATATAGGCACTTTGATATCACTCGCTAAATAACTTCAAAAGTACTGCCTTTCGAGTTTCGTAGCTACGCATGCAGTTCCTATTTTCAGGTTACCGCTCTGAAAGTGCCAACATGACTGCTATATTTTTCAGTAAACATATTATTCAAACATAAAAAATAGCATTGGAATGTTGTTTTCAATATTCATGTTATTTGTTCAGTGAGAGAACAAATTACAAATTCTGTGTGCTGTATCAGTTCAGATACTCATACAACATTGATACTAGGACATGTTACAGGCTTACAGTAAATGATGAATAATTAGCTATGATGAGACATAACTTATTATTAAAAAATCACTTTGCAAATTTGCAATATTATTGCCTTTATTGGTAGTTTCTTGAAATATTGGGGACACATGAGCAAACAGGAAGAAATATTAACAGACTAGCATAATATACTAGATGGAACGTGGACTTGTAGATATCCCACAAGATCACTCTACCCAATACAACACTAGATCTTCGGGTAAACACTCGGTAAACATTTGGAACCAGTTTCTTCTCCACCACAATGGTGGAATTCTCTACCCTCAACCATTGTTCGTGCAAATCACTAATGTAATTCAAAAAAAATTAATCCAATGGTTTAGCAAGTAAGTCAGATGATCCACCATGCACATTAGCGTGATGTCTAAATTTGACATTTTGCCAGTTAACAATATACCAGAGATGGAGTGAGTACAATACAAATGTACTCAGTACGGGGTACGATTACTTTGAACATGCATGAGTACGAGTATAGAAACAAATTACTCGATACAGACATACTTTACAATATACTCAGACGTACGATTACTTTACAATGTAATAAATGATTACTTTCATGATTACTTTAATGAATATCCTTTTTCAACATAAAGGCGACTTTCATGGAATCCCTAGGTGTCATTCTTGTTCTGTTGTTGTGTCACTAATGTTCTAACTAATTACTGCTATCCACTATCCAGATGTTATTGTTATTAATAATTAGACGACTTTTCAGGTATTGGATGAATCATTTAATGCTGGATTAATAATTTAATTTATGGTTTCTGAATCAAATACAAAAAAGAGGCATTTAAAAATTTCAAATACACATGATCAAATACATTAAAATTTAACAACACTTCAAAACCAGGGGGCATATTCAAAAGAGTAGTATATCAGATGGGTCCAGACATGGGGTCAAATACATTTGTATTTGAAAGTATTTAAATACTTTTTAAAGTATTTGTATTTGATGTTTAGGAATTAAAAGTATTTGTATTTAAATACTTTCCTAAAGTATTTGACTTGTTCAAATATTTTTGAAATACATTGTCAGTATCAACATTTCTTTTCACTGTCACATGAATGCTCCAAACTGAACTTAATGCACTGCAACTTCACCCAACATTGCTAATTACTGATGAAGACACTTAACAGCGGGCTTCCCCCTGGCCCTGCAGTGACCACAACTTGTGTTTGCTCAGAGCCAGAGGATGGACCTAACAGTGACCATAGGTCAATACCCCCTTTTGTTCTTTAGTCAGGGTTCAATTTGGCCCCAGGTTATTCTGGTTTCCTGGCTGACTTTAAAGTTGAGCCTTCCTCCAACAGGGTAGCAATGTTTAACAGTGTCTCTTCTGAGGGCAACATAGGCATCATATTATTATGGACCTCCTGGCGAAACATACAAACAATATATTTTGGCCTTTACCTCTTTCAATCAGTTGTCACTGTGATGCAGTTAGCAATAACAATACTCTCTAGCACTGGTGTGCCTGTCATCATATGAGCAAAACAGTAATTATGCCTATAAACTAGATGTCTCAATATGTGTTGCTTTTCTTTTACCTACATAGTAATACAAATGAAAAGTATTTGAAAAATATATGAACAAGTATTTGAAATACTTTTCAATGTATTCATATTTAAATACATTTATATTTAAAAAGTATTTGTAATCCCTCAAGAATATTTGTATTTAAATACATTTCAATGTATTTGACCCCATGTCTGGATGGGACAAACACAGAATGGTTGTGGATTTAGACAGGTTTACAGTTTGCACTTAATTAAACATAATAGACAGGGATTTAGCAGCTAACCGCCCAGACCCAGTCAGGATTCTGGATGTTGGAAATATGACCAGTCATTCACACCATACTGACAGAGCAAACAGTACAGGTGGGGCTGTAGCCTGGCTTCTAAAATTACAAAGCAAGATGTTAGGGGATGCTTATCTCCTGCAGTGCTTCTCAGGGACTGTCACAATATAACTTGTACTTTGTACTAAGCAGGAGGGTGAGGAGATGTTGCTTCTCTGGGAAGAGAAGGTATTAATTAGAGAAATCTGACTGATATTTATTTAATTTAAATGCTCAAAGTAATAGAAAATGAATACCTTGATTATTATTACATTTATTAGATTACTTCTAATATTGCCATTTTTATCTGTCTAATATAATATATTAGACAAGCAAATATTATTTGCTTGCAACTGTTCATAGAAAAAAATTTAATCGTGAAAGTAATCGTGAGTACGATTACTTTGGTAATGTACTCAGTACGAGTACATTACTTTCCTTCATACTCGAGTACGAGTACTCAAAAGTACTCGTACTCGAGTACAGTACAATACACGAGTACGATTACTCCATCTCTGGACTGGAGTGAAATGTTTGTAAGACGCAGTATTATTTTACCAATTATGTATTTTAATACCACATTTACCAACATTAGGAAATTGCATGACTGAGCACTGTCAACTCTAGTGCATAAACACTAAGTGATCATGTAATCAGTTATCAAACCTTAGTTTATGTAATATGTATCACCACACAAACATACACACATCTCTATTCAATGAAGACAGCAGCTGGAGCAGCATCACCATCTATCTGTGCAATAATAAAGGCAACTCAGTATCTGTCAGCTGTCAAATTAAGATCTTAGTGAGTGTATGTCATCTGCCAGAAAACTTCTGTACTCTATCCATGACCTGTTCCATCCTTACAGTCCCATTTGCTTTCTTGATAAATGTATCTAGCCTAATTCTGTCCTGGTTGTTGATATTGCCATTTCCAACACACTGCACCAAAGTAAAGGACACTGTTCACTATTACACTGTAACATATATGCTGCTTATTTGGCGCAGATTGAATGATCTTTTTTCATATAAAAACATAGTAAATTCAAACAGTCAATATTTAGCACTACGGCATGTCCTGTTTATTTATAGGGATGGAACCATGGCTCTAGCAAGAACGTCCGGCCAAGTCCTAGCAAACCCTGACAACATGGCTGTTTTCTGTTCAGGACGCAAGCAATTGGAGCTGCAGAAGACACTACAGCTGTATGTTTACCTGCAGATCCACCAGCCCATGGCAGAGAGAATGGTGAATTACATCTTTGTCAGAACTCTGGCCTGGCCGCTGCCCACAATGACTGTCCATGTCGGAATTGCAGTCCTTGGGACAGATATGCCCAAGCTAATGAAACAAGATCTGCTTGTGTCAAGAGTCAGTTGATTTGTTCATAATCAATCCAACTGCTTATTTACAAATCAACTGATAATTTGTAAGGGCAGCAGTCAACAAGTGCTGAGTGTTATCCCATATCTTGTTCTCCGCTGAGAGCACGGGAAATTCCATCTTATGGCTGGTATACACTGGTATGACTCTCTGTACCCTTGACCAAGCCTGCCATGGATCCACCAGGTAAAACTCTCTGTATATGGCCGACTTGGACACCTGAAATAAAATAAGGCCTAAATAAATATATCAACTATGTACAGTGGCGCAGTGGTTTAAAGCTTTGGACTCGGCTTCAGACTCTCAACTACGAGAACGAAACCATGTGGTGCCGTGTCGAACCTTAAGTCTGTTCACCCGCATTGCTCCAATTCACTCAGCTGTGTAAACAAGTAACTGGCTATAGAGATGGTGGATATTTGTACACAAACCGTCTTGATTAATTAATTACAGCTTGGCAGGATGCTTCCCACAGTCATGAGATAGTGTTTAATTAAGTAGGTCTGCCAGGGAGTAAAGTATAAACCACTTTGACAAGGACAATGCTAAGCAGACATTGGGTCAAATACATTGACATTTATTTAAATAAAAATACTCTTGAGGGATCCAAATACTTTTTATTCCTAAACATCAATTACAGATACTTAAAAAGTATTTAAATATTTTCAAATACAAATGTATTTGCCCCATGTTTGGGGATTGGATACTGCACTATATAAGAACTGTGTTGACAGGTGACATATGAAAATGGAGGTAACTCAATCCATTATCATTGTAGAATACATGTTGTGTTTTTATAAAATCATTGGAACTTTTTTTAGTTCTGACATAGTGGACAACTGGGCATGCTACTCGAAATATTCTAGAATGATCCTAAATCAGTTACTGTTAAACATTAATTGTTGGGTATATTTCTACTATAGAATAATGTGTGGTGTTTTCATTGTATGAAATATCATTTGTATTATATAAATGTTGTATCATGTTAGTTTGCTTGGTGTTCTGGTTGCTCTAATGTTATTTTCATTGTCAATAAATTGTGAGCAACACATTTCACTTTTATAATACATGAACATATACTTACATTTTTGTTGGCAGATACATGTGAAAGTTGTCTAACCGGTTACATTTGGAAGCACTGTCTGCTCCAAACACAGAATATAAAATCCATGGCCATTTGTATATATCATGGCACATCTGAAACAGAACCAGATGTTTAAATTAGTTTTTCATGAATTAGAAATATTAGTAGCACAATGTGGAACCTGACGGCTACTATTATGGTTACCTCGCCACTATTATGGTTACCTGACAACAAAGTTACATTGCAATTAAGATCACCGCAGAATATACATAAATATATCCACATATGTTATAGTTTAGAATATTTGTTCTGCTAGTTGTGTTACTTTACCCAGTTCAAATTGTTATATTTAATAGAGACATTCCACTGTACATATATTTCAGCTAAAAAACAACTATTATTCAGCATGAAGTCGATTTCATAAAGAACATGGGTGGTGATTTTCTTTTTATTTAGCCCTCCAGAATTATGCTCCCAAAATTTCCCTTTAAATATACCACGCCTATTAAAAGAACAATCAATATTGACACCACATAGTTAGATAATTAATCTTTCCCCTATATGGCTATAGTCGATCTACTGGTGTGTTCTATTTATATTATGATTGACACACATCTGTTTCATAGCCCACATGTCATGCTATATCAATAATACAAAAGCATGCCACAGTCGCTACTGTTAATATAATAATGTCCAGTATTTGAAAAACAACAAAAACTGCATTTTTGTCACAGTTGTGGACAATTTGGAAATTATTCCTGAAAAAAGTTTTAAGCTAGGGCGAAGGACCGAGCCTGTCACTCTGTGTGGGTGTCAGGCTGACATAAATCGCAGAGCCTTGGCCATGACCCCATATGATATTTGTTTCAAATTGGGAAACCTCACGTTGTGTATAACATATCCGACACTACACCACTGATTTGGAGAATAATACACGGCATGGCTGTGACTAAGAAGAAACTCGCCGAATCCCGGGATCGAATGCGAGGCCATCAAAATACCTGTCAGTGTTTCGGTTTCAGCGAGTTTCGACCACTTGTCAATGTCGCCTCGGCTTGTTACTCGGCTCTGCATTTCGGCTTCCGGGGGGTCTTCTTTACCAGGTTTACCAGCGCGTTCAGTTCTATCTTGAAAATGTTGGCCCTTATCGTTGCAACCGAAATTCAGCTATTTCTCAACGAAAATCATGTTCGCTTCACACGCCGGGTACACGAAGCGGATGTAAACATCGCGACGCGCCACCTGGCGATTATTTTAACGAAATTTTAAATACAGAGTTGCCCGCTCTGAGCTCAATGAGCCAAGCATTTGCCGACGTCACACATCAGTCAAAATGGCGCGACTTACGAACTTTGATGGTGTTCAATTTTTTTTATTAATAAACCACTGACGTTAAAAATGTGATTACCGTTCAAAATAGTTTGTTTTTATTAACTCTTTCACGTGCATAGCATGTAACTTTTCCCTTTTGGGTCCCTTTAAGTGGTGTGTGTTTGTCTAGGCAGAGCAGGCTGTTAGTGCAGCAGGTTAAGTGGTGTGTGTTTGTCTAGGCAGAGCAGGCTGTTGGTGAAGCAGGTTAAGTGGTGTGTGTTTGTCTAGGCAGAGCAGGCTGTTGGTGCAGCAGGTTAAGTGGTGTGCGTTTGTCTAGGCAGAGCAGGCTGTTGGTGCAGCAGGTTAAGTGGTGTGTGTTTGTCTAGGCAGAGCAGGCTGTTAGTGCAGCAGGTTAAGTGGTGTGTGTTTGTCTAGGCAGAGCAGGCTGTTGGTGCAGCAGATTAAGTGGTGTGTGTTTGTCTGGGAAGAGCAGGCTGTTAGTGCAGCAGGTTAAGTGGTGTGTGTTTGTCTAGGCAGAGCAGGCTGTTGGTGAAGCAGAGAAGTGTGACTCTTCCTCTGGCCACACCTACTTCGTCAAATTCAAGATCGCGCTTGCAAGAAACAACCAACAGGAAGGTATAACTTTGTGGCAAGCTAAGCAAAATGAAATAGTTCAGTTTTCATTGCACATTGTTGAAACGTGGCCTTCAACTCAAAACAAAAAATATATAAGATATTCACTTGAACCTCTTGTCAGTTCTCCCAAAATATGTTTTGTAGATCTGTTGCATTTCTGTAGTTTGTGGTCAGGGCTAACAAATTCCTAATGCAGCTTATTGTAGTGTACATGTTGGACTACATAACTTTATGCTTATAGCAGAACGCACATTTTACATATACAATGTATGTATTATATATATATTTGTATCATTTATATATATATATAATATATATATATATATATATATATATATATATATATATATATATATATATATATATGAGAGTGAGAGAGAGAGTAGGGTGGCAAAAAAGCCCTTTTGTAATCAATAATGCATACGGGCTAAATAGATGAGGTTGGGTGAGAAAACAATTGTGTTAACATTTCAGAAAAATCCATTGCGAGAAACAGACCTCTCAACCCACCTGTTTGTTGTTACTGGCCCTGTATTGGTAAATTTAAGAACTTGTCCATTTGACAGTCACATGTGTTCCAAAATGGCCACTGGTCAGATCTAATAAAGTACTTTAGAAGCATTTGTCTTATAATTATGTGTAATACCTCATTTTGGGGGTATTTGGGTATGTAGTTACATTTTCAGTTCAAGGTCAAGATCAGATGCCGAAGGTCAGGTACAGGTCAAAGTTTACCTCTAGGTGGACAACAGATGGAAACTTCTATGAAATTATATTTTAGTTTATTCATGAATATAAATGGTTATTCATACAATATTTGACACATTTATTCATGAGAAAGGAGTATTCGGTCATAATTTAAATTTGGCCACTCTAATATATATAATATATATATATATATATATAATATATAATTATATATATATAATTTGGTCGAGGTGGGTGACACCCCTCGTTTATATTGTCTTATCGCTTCTCTACATGTACAGCGAAGCAGGCCACCACCTTCATAAGATATCGGATGTAAGTTTCGATGAACATTTAGACTCACAATTCGTGCAAAACAACAACAATAATGAACTGCTGGGCGATAATAAATGTATCGTTAAATAATTTAATTGGATGCCTGAATTTGGAACACTAATGTCCGCCGCACCTATAAACCGTAACAACGACTGCATCACACTCCAGTGGCTTCTTCCGGCAAGAAAGTGCATTCAACCTTAACATCGGCTACAAAGCGGCAACAATTGTGCGAAGACCTGTCAATGTACCGTGTAAGCGTGGCGTGTCTCCCAGAGACCAAATGCTCAGCAGGACTTGATGACACGACTGGCAATTATTGGCTCGTTCTAACAGACAAACTGAATGCCTTCAACTGGAAACAACTCCGTCTTTTCATCGGGATAAAATGGCCACAGAGAATTAGCAACTCAAACTTGTATGAACGGTGCGAGTGCTGTGAAATAAGCACAGACGTGATGGACATGCGATGGCGGCTATTTGACGTGGTGGACATGCGATGGTGGCTATTTGGCAAGCCAGACAATATTTAGAAATGGAGTGACTTCAAGGACATCGCGGCCGACCCAGAAACAACCTCCCCAAGATGCTTGACACCGACCTGCAGCAGATCGTCATGCGCCTAAAGACCAGGGCTGACATGGAAAAGCTGCGCAAAATCGTATTAAACAGAACTGGATGGCATATATTACACAAAACAATTCTAGAGAAGCGGCTTGTATTATTATCATATGTATAATATTCATTTCATATATTTTTTATCCATTATTTATTTTATAAATTGTTATTATTTTTTATAAATATCTATTTACATGTATAGGGGTATGTACATATGGATTGCGTCTGAAATAAAAAACATTCATTCATTCATAACCTCAGTGTGACTGCTTCTCCTGGTTGCTCCTGACTGTGGAGCTCTGTGGTTCAGTGACTACAGCACTGGGTGTCAAACTAGAGAACATTGGTTTGGATCCTGTGCTGTCAGGTTGAACCTTGGGCAAGTGTGTTCATTCTATGTTGCTCCAGTTCACGCAGCTCTATGAATGACTTGGTCATAGACAGTAGTGATGTGTATTGTAAATAGTCTTCATACAGTGACTGCAGTATGACTGAATGCCTCCCAGAGAAGTCTACAATTGAACAGGTCTGCCAGGGAGTAAAGTGTTTTAAGCTGTGCTAAGGACTAGTGCTTTAAGCTGTGCTAAGGACTGGATACAGTGCTACATAAGAAGTTATCTTTTACCGTCATTGAAGCGATCCTGGCACTGGAGAAGATGGGAGACTGTGGCGTGGAGGCTGTGGACAGAAAGGAAGGACAGTGTGGCAGCGAAGACATCCATGGCCTCATCTGTCTTGCAGCTCAGCTCGCCTTTGAGGTGAATTTTTTTGTAATTGTGAAAGCTACTAAAAAGGTCTCTGACTGATTGTAATGTTTTGAACAATTGTTTAATGAACTTTAAGTATTGGCAAGAATGTCAAATTTTGAAGACAAAAAGTGTGTTTTTTCTTCAGAGGTCTGAAAGTTTCATGTACAAGACACATCTAGGAGGAAAACATTTAACATACCCTCCACACACACATGCACACTCACCCACACACACACACACACACACACACACACACACACACACACACACACACACACACACACACACACACACACACACACACACACACACACACACACACACACACACACACACACACACACACACACACACACACACACACACACACACACACACACACACACACACACACACACACACACACACACACACACACACACACACACACACACACACACACACACACACACACACACACACACACACACTACCTGCCAACTTGATTATAGTGATTACAGGAAATGAACAAAGTAATCTGAATATTCAACACTTTCAAAAGTGGTGTCCAGTGTAGCCAGGTTTTAATTGTAGACAGTTGTCCATTAAAGCAGGCCTGACTGTATGTATACATGTGCTAGTTAGATAGTGTCATGTACTAAGTCTGCAACCAGTAACTCCCTGTGTGGGTCTTCAGCAGAGTAGCCGTGGCGTGGCAGTGAGGGCATTGGAGTGCCTCATGAGGCAGTCCCCCAACCCTGGCCAGGTCCTCACCGCCCTCCGTTGTCTCACACGCCTCCGACTCTCCTCTCTCACCGACGACAACAAGAGGCATGTCACACACAACATGTCATATACATCACATGCAACATGTCATGCATGTCACACACAACATACATCACACTCAACACATGTCATACACATCACCCACAACACGCTGAACATATGCAACTCATTTCACGCACCTAGTACAATTGTCAGAGAATATTCTTGAATGATAGCAGATCCAGTTTCTTAGTTTACATCATACATATATACACTCGAGAAATTTTTGTTGAATGGTCCATTTATTGTTATGGTTGTGTCACATGATCTACGTCATGTGCTATGAACAGGAGCATGTGGGAATTGGTCGAAATATACAGACCACTCAAACAAGTTTCTTAAGAGGGAGAATATTAATTATAATGGTTACAGAATGCTTGTTATGATGATATTACAATATTTATTGTTATGATAGTATAATATTTTATAGTATATAGAATATTATAATAATAGAATATTTATGATAATGATTTCAGAATATTTATGATAATCATTAACATTCTAAGTTATTTTTGAGAATGTTTATCTATATGTATAGAAAAGGGCAAGTAGCATAGATAATAAAAGTAAACATTTTGAATGGTTATGATAATATTGATTATTTAAAGACAGAAGTATCAGAGGACAGGGAACAGTGAATATTAAATCAGGAATTATTCATTTTCAAAATGGTTTATAGGTTAGATTGGGTAAATGCTAGCAGTGTATATTTAAAATAAAATTGGCAAATATCACAAGGTGACACATATATACAAACAGTGTTGAACTCTTAATAAACAAAATGCCACCTTGTTCACATGCCATTAGAGTTAGTTTTCTGGGTGGCAATTTTTTTTAAACACAACATGTTTATAGTATAATGAATATATGGTTGATTCTGTTTGCAGGCAGGACTTGGACATTATCATTTCATATATCAAAACAGGCAGGTTGGAATTATTCCTCTGGCATACATTACATTCTTAAATTGCTGTTGACTTGGCTTCTTGTATGCCATGGTATTGTATGCCATGGTATCTACTTATGTTAAATAATTCACACACTGAATGGTACTTTTTCTAGATGTCATTGATTTCCATATCTAGTTGCTGTTATGTGTGGAATTTCTTAGATTATCACAAAAAAATTGTGACCATTCTTTCCACTAATTCTATTTCTATGGTAGCTGGGTTTTCATGCAACATAACAGTAGTTTCAAGTGCAACACGATGTCATTACAAAAATTAATAGTCCCTACTGTGATGATGACATATGAGTGTTTATGATGACAATTATCATCCATAATGATTTTGGTCTGATGCTCCTCAGAGCCCAGATTCATTATAATTTACATGAAGTAAAATATGTGTTTTGTAGCCTTTCAGAAGCTGACAGAAGTGGTGAAGAAAGTGAGTCTGGTGTCAAAAAATAAAAGTTTTCAGAACGAAGCAGCCTGGTTCATGAAGATAGGTAGGTCAACTGACTGAAAGTGTTTGACGTGTTCATTATCAATTTTTTAATTTACAACAATATTTGTCATGTATGCAGAATTTTATCATGAAAATTTAAAAAATCACCTACCCCAGTATATTAATTTATGCAAGGACAAAAAGTCAGTATGTAAGATGACACCAATAAAAACAACTCAATGTCTTTATGTAAGGCATTACCCCCCGGGTAGTTACTGTGTACACATGTTACCAAGAGGCCACAAGAAATGCCAGCCATGGCAGTATATCTGTGTAGTGTTTTTTCACAGACTCTGGACCACAATATCATTATGGAAGATAGCAACTAAAAATCACTGCCACTTTTTAAAGTAAATTAGTGATCAGTTTCCAAGAACTTTCTTGATTGCTTTCATAGAGTAACTGTCGCTTACTTTGACAGTTCACATGCCAACATTTGTCACAAATGCATGGTTTAAGAAACCCTGCTGGCACTAATTTGTGCTTTTCAGCATGGAACATGGCTCTGCAGTGTGGCGACTCCTACAGGGAAATGAATGAACTATTCACACTCTGTTGCAAGGTGGGAACGATGCTATGCTATTAAATTAATTACATAATTGTTATTACTACTTATGTATTGCAGAACATGCTTGGATAATGTTCAACTGCAAGTACATTATAATTTCAAATACATGTATCAGGTAAAAGTTACTTGTGATTTTGTTATCTTCTATATGTTCCTTAACAGTAAATAAAATTATTTCATGTGCCTTAAACAATGTATTATGTTTATATATTATATAGTCATTTATTACAGTGCTACCCCAACCATGGTAGATAACGATAAACTTCTGTAGTACCTCGGGCATCTGAGCCCAGCATATAAGAATCATTAGCAACATCTGGAACACGGATGAGCAAGAATTGTCGTACGAACAAATGGCCACCACAGGTTTAGGTTTCTTCCTCTTTTTTCCGCACTCTTCTCTCACTGCATAGATAGTCTCCAGTTTCTTCTATCTTTTGCTTTTGTTTTCCATTCTTATCACGTCCAGTCTCTTAGTGCAATCCTCCCATCGCAATCTCAGTCTTCCTTATCTCATTTTCCCTCCACGTTCTGGGCATCTGCTCTCTGCTACTTTTTCATCTCCCATTCTTTCCACATGACCTGCCCATTTCAACCTATTTCTCACCAATTTCTTCTTAAACCTTGTCTTAAATGTGTTTTCCTTTACAAATTCTTGTGAGTACAGGTGGCTGGACTGTGTGAGGAAGATGCAGTGTCTCTGGTACGACAGAAGACATGTCTGTTGATGGCAGCAGCTGCCAGTCTGAAGGAGGCTACTGACTCTACAGAACACACCCACAAGGTGACAGTATCACCAACTACACGTCTACTTCTATGCCAGCCTGCAGCTCTAAATGTTCATAATAGTAACTGGCAACACATGTATTAGAGTGGTTACTGGATGTAATTGTATGTTGTCTCTCTCCTGATGTTTCTCAAGTGAATTGCAACTATTGACACTAGTAGGTTAAGTGACACTCTCTCAAGATATTGTTACAACAGAACCAAACTGGCAACTCTAGTCCCACGTGTGTGGCCAACAGAGAGCTGAGCTAAGCATAAGAATAAGTAAAATTCAATATTAAGTATGACAGTGATGACGTAAATAATTCTTCTAAGAAATGTGTGTGAATTTGTTCTTTACATCCATTGCCACTGATTGTCTTAGGCTGATATTCTGAGACAGTCCCTGAAGCATATAGAAGACTGCTACGCCATCTGTAGGAAGATCAGAGACCTCAGTATGATATCTGATTCAGGTTGGTCTGCATCCTGACTAACTTTATGAAACTTTCATAAAACACACTTTTGTTGTTGAATAACATGATTTCACACTTAAAGAACACATTTCTATCAATAAAGCAGCATCACTTTTTGGGCTTGGCAGATTGTACATATACAAAGGCAGATGCCACTTCAGTTTGTTTTATGGTGGCAGAATGATCCAAATTAGGCAGGCTGTATATGTAGAACACAGTTATATCTTTATTTTCTTTCTGCTGAGTCCTACGTAGCGTAAGTTTGCTCTACTTTGCACCATTTGTACATGTTTAACACCTTGGCTAGATCTGTTATCTTCAAACCACCAAGTCATTCAATACACCCAACTGCAGGTTTGATATAATAGCTTTCATTCTGAACCAGCTGTGCCATCTCCATTACATGCCATTCTTGAAGGCTGGGATTACATTAATAACAACTTTCATACAAACATGAAAATAGTGATCATGAAATGTTTTAGCTGGATAAGAATGTTGGATTTAAAACAGTCTTGTCCATTTGTTAGCAGTGTTATTTTGGGGCCAATGTGATAATAAACACTTGTTTATATGGTGAGGATTATTTCACATGACAGAGGGGCCTGGGACGGACCTCACGGCTGCGGTCTTGTTGGTGCTGTATGAGTTTGAGGCGAGGGCGAGATTGGGAGACCCGGAGCTGGAGGCCGTTCTGGAGAAGGCTCTACTACTGCCACAGGTGGAGCCAAAGGCCTTCGAGACCATGGCAGGTTTGTAGCTCTCTTGTTACAATAGTATAACCTGTAGACAGATGTAGCAGGTCTGTCTCTTGTTGCAATACTATAATCTCCCTTGACAGACACCACAGGTCTGTCTCTTGTTGCAATACTATGCTCTCTCTAGACAGACACCACAGATCTGTCTCTTTGCAATAGTATAATCTCTCTAGACAGACACCACAGGTACGTCTCTTGTTACAATACTATAATCTCCCTAGACAGACATCACACGTCTGTCTCTTGGTACAATACTCTCTCTAGACAGACACCAAAGGTCTGTCTCTTGTTGCAATACTATGCTCTCTCTAGACAGACACCACAGGTCTGTCTCTTTGCAATAGTATAATCTCTCTAGACAGACACAACAGGTATGTCTCTTTGCAATTGTATAATCTCTCTAGACAGACACAACAGGTATGTCTCTTTGCAATAGTATAATCTCTCTAGACAGACACAACAGGTCTGTCTCTTGTTACAATACTATAATCTCTCTAGACAAAAACATCAGGTCAGTTCCTCTCTCATTGCAGTAGTGTAATCTTTAAACAGACACAGCAAGTATGTAGCTCTCATGTTGTACTGTAAGCCATTGGTCCTGTCTACGTATACTATGGAATGCAAAAGGTCTAATGCAGAGAAAATAGAAAAATGTTGTGAAGGACTCACTGAGCTGGTATCTCAACTTTTTGAGTTCTCCTTGGCGTTAATGTCAGAAAACGGACCCTCCCCATAGTAGTAGCTGAAGAAGACGATGTAACTGCTTGCAGTCGACTGTGTCTAAAAACAAAATTTGTTTGTATAAATTATTCAAGCCTAAAGTAGAACATGGTACAGTGATATAATGTCATATAACTGTGACTGTAGCACTGGCGCAAGAGGCACAGACTGGCTGCAGAGGACTGAGTATCCGCATCCTCAAGATCGCCATCAAGAAGCACCTCCAGTCACCCAATGTCAACTATGCTCAGGTCAGGTCAGTGTCAACTAAGTCAGGTCATGTTGTGTCAGCTATGCCTGTGTAAGGTTAATGTTGACTACTGGTAGGTCAGGTCAGGTCAGGTCAGTGTCAACTATGCCCAGGTCAGTGTCAGCTATGCCCAAGTCTGGTCAGTGTTACCTAGGTCAGGTCATATCAGTAACACAGTCTGGGTGTGGTGTTTGTTGTAGCAAGGTGTTCCACAGTCTGGTTGAGCTGGCCCTACAGACAGGCAGCAGTACAGATCCAGACAGCAGGGACGAGGCGTGGGGCTACTACGTTGACGTCACAGACATTGTCCAGCACAGAGCTCAGGTAATGTCACTATAACCTTCAGACTTCCCTTGTCGGGCTGGGGCCACATCACTTCTGTACCATTCCCTCAACATGCTTTCTCCATGTGTTTGACCCTTTGTGTTTGACCCATTTATTTCCATCCTTTCTAGGGTTTTTTAAAACATTGCAAAACTGTTTCCAGTTTGGCATCTTTTGTTACCCTCTTGGCTTCCGTGCACTCTAGTCAATATCTGCTCATCCTCACGAGCCACGTGCCCTGTCCATCTTAGGTGTAGTCACATAAAAAGCGCTTCCCTCATCAGGAACTGTGAAGTGTGTAGAAGTTACTGTTCTTGAAAGATATACACATTCACTGTTTGTGTCTCACAGCATATGGTGTCACATTCACTGGTTGTATCTCACAGCATGTGGTGTCACATTAACTGTTTGTGTCCTCGCAGCGTATGGTGTCACATTCACTGTTTTTGTCCTCGCAGCGTATGGTGTCACATTCACTGTTTGTGTCCTCGCAGCGTATGGTGTCACATTCACTGTTTGTGTCCTCGCAGCGTATGGTGTCACATTCACTGGTTGTGTCCTCGCAGCGTATGGTGTCACATTCACTGTTTTTGTCCTCGCAGCGTATGGTGTCACATTCACTGTTTGTGTCCTCGCAGCGTATGGTGTCACATTCACTGTTTGTGTCCTCGCCGCGTATGATGTCACATACACTGGTTGTGTCCTCGCAGCGTATGGTGTCGCATTCACTGGTTGTGTCCTCGCAGCGTATGGTGTCACATTCACTGTTTGTGTCCTCGCAGCGTATGGTGTCACATTCACTGGTTGTGTCCTCGCAGCGTATGGTGTCACATTAATTGTTTGTGTCTTCATAGAGTATGGTGTCACATTCACTGTTTGTGTCCTCGCAGCGTATGGTGTCACATTCACTGTTTTTGGTGTCGGAGTGCAATACATAGTTAGAACATCAAACTAGGCTGAGAGTGAAACTAATTTGAGTGCCTTTGCTGCCGTTTCATTTGGACACTTTGTTAACGAGTAACTGTCAATAGATTTTATTAATTAAAAATTGTTGTGAAGGTGTTCCAGCATAGATTAATTCTTTTTGGAGAGGTGATAACATTGGTGCTTGAATTAAAAGATCTCTCATGAGTGAAGTCTAGAGTACATTGAGAAGTGCTATGGATGAGATAGTGTGCTACTGAACAATGAACGTATTGTTAGAACTACTACAAGAACAGCTGTTGATGTCTTCTAGGGCAGCTACCCAGAGATGGAGGTTCTCTGGCTGATGACAAAGGCTTGGAACTGTGGCATCAACTTCTACAGGTTTGAGCACACTCATAGCATCAAGTTTCTCTCAGGTCCTCTCATACGAGGGTACTTGTTATTTTTCACAAACCTATTTAACATATCCTAATAATATTAAAAGACTAGCAAACCTTATATAGGTAGATTTTACTGTAGGATCTTGTTTTTCACTATTTAATTAACTTGTTTTAAAACATTCCAATTTTTTTTATTTGAACACCAAGCAAATACATGTGTAATGGATTCTCACAATAAGACACATAAAATGATGCACCTGGCCAAACTATTGCATTGTTTCTTACATTCATGAGTACATAGCATATTGTACATCAGACCAGGAATGTTCATTTTCTCTGCCTATAGAGCCTGAGTGCATTGTCACATCCTCTACCCATTGACACCTTCAGGTGATAACTTGCCTCACTGCGCATTTACGCATTTCACACCTACATATTGTTAGTCAGCACTACAGGGTAGCACTGCTTTTGTATAGAACTTATACCAGTTTTTTTTAATTATTTAACCTGTACCACATCCATGTTGTACATAATCACCATCTTTATCCACTCTCTATGTAATCACAGCAGTGCAGAATTTCTCCAGAATTGCAGAAGACACCACTTGATTGTGAATATTGACACATTAGCTCCTGCTGCAGCTTACACAGTCCTGACGTCAGCGTGTTGTCTTGTATTCACTGCAGTGCCGGCAAGTACTCAGCAGCAGTGAGATGGTGTGAACTTGCCCTCAAGTTGCTGGGGCACCTGGGAAGTCTCAGGGCGAACTACGAGCACCAGGTGGGCAACCTCTCTAATGACACCTAGCAAGGTGTCCAATCAAAAAGAACACACTTCGTCACTTTTTGCAATTTGTCATATACATTTTTGTAAACTTTATATTATTCACATACAAAATATTGTCTTTTTAATAATCATAACTGATTAATTAATTATAATCACTGGAAGTGTTTGAAGATCATTTTCTGTTTTTAAATGTATTAGAATCACGGTTTGGTCATTAAGACTGGGGACCTGCAGTGCTTAACAAGATTGAACAAGACTGCTGCCCAGAACATCAGCCCCAGATGCAACTGGACAGGGAAACCTTTCCAACATTGTGTATTGAAAGTAACCTGCCTTCTGAGATACTGCACAGTTGTGTGGAAATATTTATGATGTAGTCATTTGTTCCATTCTTTTGCAGTTTATTTTTTATGATTTTCTTATGTCTGATCTACACTGATCCTTCATTAAAGTTACATTGTATACTTTTTAAATGAAAAAATATGTATCCTAAAAACTTCAATTTAATCTTAACCCCATCTCTCAAGGATTGTTAAAATAATTTTTTAGATGCATAACTAAGCTATGTCAATTGAATGATCAGTTTAGCATCTCTCCTTTGAATGCTTTCTAACTTTGTTTCCTCATGTATAATGATACATGCAGCAGTATCTGGGTGACATTTGGTGTCTTACAGATGACCACAGTCTATGGGGAGATTCTTGCAAAAATTGACTCGCGAGACGACAGAAGTACCTCAGAGTAGACCCATCTACCACACCAACATTCTTGTCACCTCAATGAGGTCTGACTAGGAAACAGCAATAGTCAGTACCATGATTAAGACATCAAGAACAACATGATATACTAACATGTCCTGTATTTGATAGTTACTAAACAGCCATAGTCATAAAACAGTTATTAAGACCATACAATATAATTATTGAATGATATTTTAACATGCTGATATATTTAATAGTTAGCAGCTTCTGTTAAATGCACTTGTGTTTAATTGTGTTCAGACTTGGAGTACGTGATATTCACATTAACCTTCATATATAATATATATGTAGAAGCAACCAGGTTTTTAATAAATAATGATGGCTTTAAATGTTGTGGTCAATTATTTTTCATGTAGAACTACTCTAGTAATGTTTTGTTTTGCTATTAAATAAAAAAATAGATAGCACAACACGATTTGAACTCTTATTAACATTATGTTCTGGATATTTTCTGGTGTTGGTTACCAGATTTTAATAATAATGAGGTAACTTTTATTGCGCATAAATCCCTAGAAACCAAGCTCAGATGCGCATCAATACATACAAAGGGTTGATCGATATCAGAGTCAATAAATAAATCCAGTTGTCATCAGATCGATAGATACGCCAGGGAGCTATGGTGGACAGGCAAGGTTGCAAAGGTATGTCTTTAAACGACAGCGGAATTTAGCAACATTTCCAACTTATTTAACACTAGAAGGACGCATATTCCAAAGAGTAGGTGCACCCACCGCAAAAGCCCTAGTCCCAACACTAGTATTGACTTTAGGGGAACAAAATTAAACCAAGATGATCGAAGCTGAACAGGTTTTCTTACAGGAGTAAACAAAGAATGTAAATCATTGGGTCATCTGTCTTGTGGGGTCTGAGTAATCACCAAGTATTTCATGCAGCTGTACCAAAATAACTTGAAATTTAAGATTGTCTGTATGTTCATATGTTAATTAATCATGTGTTGTTAACAATATTACAATATTACAATGTTATGATGTCACTTTTCATGTATTACACAAGTAGTCAAACACATATAGAGTGAATAGTTTCTGACATTTGTCCAATAATATTTATGGCAATACTTTATTGGTATATTTATATACATATGTCCAGGTATCTGTACATATCCATCAAACATCACAACTATATTGGTACATGCCGTGACAAAGTGTCTGCTTTTTGTGTGTAAGTTATTCAGAAAATACAACCTAGTTAGTAAATGCATTATATATGTCTTACACTAGCGTATAATTAAAAAGGTATCTAAAAATGCTGCCACATCAATATCTACATCATTTGATGTCCAAGCACATTAATCTAATAGCAACACATTTATTTGCAATATATAAACATGTTTATTTGCAATTATATAAACATGTTTTTTCACAACAATCATGAAGTCAATCTTTGCCTCATCATCACAAATATTGACATAAACACTCACATTGGTCAAAATCATCCATAAAACACAATATGCCATCAATATAATAGGTCATTTTGATGATCCAAATACCTGTACTTGGTATTGGTACTGTCTACATGTAGATAATTGGTTTAAACTGTACAACACTGTACTATAGGCTGTACAAAAGATACTACAGACTGTACTAGAGGCTGTACTAAAGATACTACAGAGTGTACTACAGACTGGACTGGTCACTGTTGTTGAATGGCTGCATTTTCATTCATTGACACTAAATTGTCATGGTAAATGTCAGGTTGTCCACAAGTTGGAGTGTCCAGTGTCAGATTATTCCTGACTGCCAGTGACCTCAATCTGACTTTTGAACAGGTCATGAGGATCAATGACAGTAGTTTCTGCCCCTATTGAATGCTTCTGGCCAGCTCCCAGATAGTTGAACCAGTAGAAACTTGGCGTTTTTGCACCCTGAAACATAAACTCTGACATTCAGTTTAAAGGGAATAACAACACATAATGTTTGAATTCGTATTATATTACATACTTTTACATATTTCCATACCCACTAGGCAAAAAATCAAACATAAATAAACGAATTAGAAATTCCACACTTTATGTAATGCCAGTGGACTTTTTCGAATATGAATGTTTTATGCCGCGTTTTTTGGATGCCCAGTTGTGACGTCAGAGAGGACATACTGGCATCACATCAGGTGCACTGTTTCTTTGCATTCAGAGCATGTTTACTAGGATAACTTTGGACTGGTCATCATAGGGAACATACATTTATCTTAAAATTCCTTACGAATAATTTTTTTTGAAAATTGATACCAGATGTTTCGCGGAAACCTGTCTGAGCTTTGAGATCGCCGCCGTCTTCGGCTCGTTTTCATAGTAATTGTATTGATTGCTATGATATGATCCACACCAGGACACATACATTACAAACAGAACTTATGTATTTAACGTCAGAAATAAACGTTGTGTAAACCATAAATAATCATTAGCATGCCAATGTGTGATGGAAGAATTGTATATTTGACAGTACTCTTTAAATCCGGAAATATAATCGCAATTGTTACTGTTAGCGTGGTTCATTTGGTAGACACATTCGCTAGGGGCGTTCGCTTTTACAATCGGAAAGAAACCGGTTCGAACCCCACACGAAACCATTGACTTTTTTCACTTTTTTGTTTAACTTTTCACAAAATAATAATTATAAATCGATTCATGAAACAATGATGTAGACTACTGCTTGTATTTGTGTTATTTTTGTAGTAATTATTTTTACGCCACAAAAATGAAAAAATGTTAATTGTATATAATGACGATGTATATTTCTAAATTTCATTTATCAAGTCCGCGATTCAAGACAAATCACAATTTGTTTTCACGTGTAGTAACAATAATTTTAATTTAGAAATATACATCATCATTGTAATTGTACAATTACCATATTTCCATAAATAATTACTATAACAATAAAAACACAAGCAGTACATCATTCATTGAATTAAAATGATTCGGTTTATAATTATTCCGATTGTAAAAGCAAACGCACCTAACGAACATGTTTACCAACTGAGCTATGCAGACAAGCGGGTTTCACGTACTGGATTTAAAGTGTTACATTAAGTTAACAACTACACCTTCATACATCAGCATACTGGTGATATTAATGTGTTATATAACATTTCTGTCTGATGTTAAATGTTAGAAGTGTATGTGTCCTTGTGTGGATATCTTCCGTGGGTCGCAATCGCTACAGTTACTCAGTCTCAGAAAACGAACTAAAGGGGGCGGCAAACCCGACGCTCAGTCAGGCCTCCGTGAAACCTCTGGCTTCAATTTTGTTCTAAAATTTGATTCGTGTGGAACCATAAAATAAATATTTGTTCCCTGTGATGACTAGTGTTTGTATTACTTTGGAATATCGCACACTAATTTATTATGACGCTCGTTTCCACCCAAAAACTATCCTCGTACACATGCTCTGAATACGTAGAAAAGGTCCGCCTGATGTCAGTATGTGTCATCTTTGACGCCACGATATCACATGATCGCCTTGCTAATTAACTTTCAGCTTTCCGCAGAAATTGTTATGCTGATGGGCATAAAAGTGAATTTATACTACAAATGTATTTTTATTTATTTTTTAATGTTGTCAAATGTTACATACATACTTACTCTTTATGTATACATGGACAATTTTAGGTAAAACCTTGTTTCTATTCCCTTTAAGTTAGTGTTACCCCTTATCCTGCTCACCTTAATCATTGCAGTTTTACTTTACATTCAAAAGGGAAGTTAGTTTGAACTGTACAGTATAGTAGTCAATGTTCATGTTTTGGGACGTGAAATGCCAATTATCATCCCACTTTCCTGTATTTTTTATTTAAAATCTACTGTTTTAAAGACTGTTTTTTACAATAAAATATGAATATGTAACTATTTTATTACTAGTATTTCTGCAGTCTCAATCTTTTGTGTTCACCACAAATCAAGATTGCAAACCATAAAATTAACATACTTGATATGTGAGTCAACTAAATGTCATGAAAGTTGAGTGAGGGAAATGTCTCCCGCCTTTCTAACGGCGTTTCTCATGACCAGATAATGCCACATATAATGTACTAGTAACTTCACATTTTTGACTATGCATGCAAATCAGTTATATTTAGTTTTCATTTTAATTACACAAAATAAATCAATTGCAGTTATGATACATAGTTCAAAAATAAGAATTTCAAATACATAATTAGCATGTAATCAACTAGATAACTTCACTGAGCCATGGGATCATTTCACTAAGATAAAGAGACTTCTTAAGGAAAATTCATCATTAAAAAATCTGTTGCTAAATTAAATGAGGTTTTTCAAAATGCAAACATCCATTGCCGTATTACTGAGCACACTCTTTCCATGACACACCAGTGACAATGTCCTGTTGGCGCGTCATTGAATTGAAAGTTTTTAGGTATTCAAGATCATTGTTAAGGATCAAAATTGGTTGTAAAGTTCAAAATCAGGTCTAAGATTTCTTGACAACGTTGCTGAAATGGTCATCTGATGTTGATGACACTTTATACTGACCATGACTTTGATGTCCTCCTCTTGTACGAGACTTTCCCAGCAGATAGGCACGGTGTCCTGCATGTGGACTCTGACAGAGCGCTCACCAGACATACACCTGAGACAGTGGCAGACAGACAGACATTTAGAAACACATCTAATCAGTTTATGTGTTGTTGAACCATCACAAAACATGCATAATGACATTAAAATGGCAGTGTTTCCAGACTCTGCTGGGTTCCCCTTTCTGCCAATAGCCTTTCTCCAACTGGTCCTGAGCATCACATGGGTTGATACCATCAGACTCAAGTCTGCAGACACAGAGTCCTGTGAGGTCTTCCTTGGACTGCCAATGAGAACTGTCCCCGCCACCTTTAACTGTATACAGCCCATTACCCAGTCTACATTGTCTTTTCGTTTTACATGTCCCTACCACCCAGTCTACTTATTCTCATCAATCTACTGCCTCTACACACACGTTTCTTCTAAGTTCTTCACAAGGCTCTTTGTCACTGAGGATGGGTCACACATCCATCTCACCATCCTCATCTCAACTCTCTTCATCCCTATGTTGTTGGTTGGACCTCATGGCCCATGTCTTCAACAGGCAACTTCTGATACATGCTGTGTACACTTGCATAACATTATGGAAAATAACCAAATGTCTAATATATCAAATCATTTCATTAAATATAGGAAGATTAACAGCGTAATTGATCCTTTGTCAGACCATTGATGAACCAGAGTGGTTGGTGGGTGCCCAAGATGCAGGTTGTCTAGGAAGAGGAGCATAACATATACTGCATTGTTCTGTTAAGCACACATGCCCTAATTACTGTACACCCCTACTTTCACCAGTGTCTCACACCAATCTATGGCAAATACATAACATATCAGATCCTGCATTTATTGTCATTTATTTCCCTGTCAACCACAGCACCACTGACATCACAGAATTCCGCCTGCATCTGCAACCATTGCACATTTCTAGACAATTGATATTGCCAGGTGCCATCCCTGGTGCTTTAATTGTGCATGAATCACTAGTGCTATGTTAGTTTACAATGGAAACAGCAAATTATTTTACTCCATCTGGCAGAAACTAAACAGTAAAACCAGCATTTTATTGTCAACGAAGCATATTTCATTAAGAATTTTTCTTAGGTATACTGTAAAGTACGGTATATTCGGTTTAAGACAGGTATACTTCAATGTAGTGTTAATCCTATTACTATTAGACTCGAAATGGTAGTCTGCATGGATATTGCCTGTAGTAACATGTATGTTAGTGTAAATGTAGAGCTATTAAGGATAACAAATACACTTGGTGAAAGTGACCCCAGTTGCAAGGTGATCATGTTAGTGGGACACATTGCCTAAACTTTACAGAGAACAACAGGAAAATAATCAGGCACTCTTAGAGGCTGACTTGAATTCCAAGCTGGTTGTATTATTGAGGCAACTGTAAAGTGAAGTTCGACTACAGGAAATGTTTTACATAGTTTTGCCTGTTGTGTGAGAAGTGTAGTATACAAACTGGTACATTCTCACAAGTCAGGGGTGTTATTTCATTCCACAATTTCTGGCAGATATACTATGCCATGTACACCAAGTTGTTGTCATTTGTCGTGGTTGCAGGAACCAAATGTCCGTGCCACATAACAATGAGCATTTCAAAGAAATCCCAATAATTCCTCTCCAACCATTGTCATGAGCCAGCTGTGTTACTACCTACTGGGTATGATAAAAATTACTCTGATTGATCACCTCCAATGATTACTATATTATATACTTATTCGCCTTCCTGAATAATACTAATGATGTCAGCCATAAATGGTTTGAAACTAGCCAAGCATTGAAATAACGGGTTCAGCTTTCTTCCACATTATGATCAGGTCTGTGGGAGTGTTTCACTAACATTATTGTCCACCCATGTTGCTCTCTAGTGATAATGAGACTCAGCAGCATTCCCGGCTCATGAAAATGGGTATACATGTCTAAAGACCTTACTCTCAACGTGTGCCTTAACTAGACTGTCTGAGGACTGACTTGCCTATAGAGTCTGCCAGTGGACATTGAGGCACACACGCAGGGTGGCATCTTGAGTGTGGATGGCGTGGCAGCAACACACACGCCAGACACAGACTCTCTAGGTGCACAAACACTCATGTTAGTACACAGTATGTTTGTTCTCAGTCGCAGAAAGCAGATGGATGAATTATAGAAGAGATTGAAATGAAAAATCGCTAGAAAATGACAGACGTGTAATTGGGAAAGGCATGAGACGGACACAAGATAGAACAAGTTAAGAAAGGATGACAAACCGTGCATGGGAAACAGCAAGACAGTAGGAGAGGAATATCTAAACTAAGATGAAATGATTGAATCAAAACAAAGCAGTTTGTTCCTAGGTTTTTATTTATTAATTAATTTAATGTTCTTAAGATATATACTTCATGACAAATACTGTTTAAGTTACTTTAGTATGCCCACAATGATGTTCACAGTTTGATAGTTTCAAAACCAGACTACCATCATTTGACTCACCTGTCACTCTTTGTGCTAGTCAGGGCGGACGCCCTCTCCACCGTGCCCCTCTCAGATGCCCCAGTGCCCCCCTCAGACACCTCCTTGATGGGGTTAATCTCCCTTTTCTTATCAATATACTTCAGCCAGGGGCGATAGTTGTGACACTCCACCACAGTGGGCTCTGGGGTGGAGTGGATTACTTGAGTCGGGATCTACATGAGTCACACAGAGCACAGGCATTTAACGCAACTTTGAAAACGTTTCATTTTTGTCGATATTTAAAATGCCATGTATTGACTTCTGGGTTTAAGCCTGTTTAACCTTTACAGACCTGGATTTTTTTCCAGAAATATGTATGCACGTTTTTAAACACCTGTGGTTTGATTATTATTAAGAATGTTCCCACATATGTACACATTTTTGGAAAGGTAACATTCAAGAATCTGTTTGTGGATAGAAAATTACATTATTACCTAATTATTATTGGCAAAACTGCACCTGAAGATACATGACCACCCCTATGCATCGAGCGATATATCGCTCGACCGGTTTGTAAAGGTTAAAATGTTAATGTTTATACGATATAATGATAATTTAAAAATAGCTTAGTAATAATCTAAAGACAACTTTTCATGTGTCTAATTAGTTATTTGATAAGTCATTATTTTTTACAATTTATATTTTATGGTTTTAGTTCAATTATGCAGTTCTATGTAAAGTACCAGAAAGCATTTTATCTTTAGTGGACTCGGGCAACATAGGAATTTAACATTCCTACATTATTATTAGTATTTTATGTGTAATGCATCTTGAAGTGTTTAACTAGATTTGGTGCAATAAATAAATTATTTGTATTTACAACTGAATGAGAGTCACACATGCACGCACGCATACATGCACGCACGCACACACACACTCACACACACAAACCACACAAACCACACACACCACACACATACACACACACACAAGTATAATATACACATGTATGTATATAATATATATTTTCATATATATATATATATATATATGTATATATATATATATATATATAGTACTTATTAACTTTATTTTTAAATGGTTACAACTAAATGTTACCAGATCAGAGACAACGGTACATCCTGCTTGGAAGGGAACTAGGTCCACTTCTTCTCGTTTCTCCAGGATTCTGAAGAACAACAAACACTCATTAACACATCCACCATAAGACACACACCAATGTAATTTTATTTTATACAAACTGGTAAGTCAAGTGTTTCTCCTGGGTAAAATGATGGGTGAGATGATAGGTGAGATGATGGGTGGGGTGGGTAAATGCTGAAGTCACAATGCAATGTTATGAGGATTTGGGGGCATGCAGACTGGAACTATTTTTTTTTAATTTGCTTCAAAATGGTGCATTATATATTAGCTACGAAGCTATATTTTGGGTGTGGCGTCTTAGGAAAACAGCGAGGTGCCTCATCGCACTCATATAGCAGGGAACCACTGGTAGGTTAAATAAAATTCAATTTAAATTACATCAATAATTGTATGGTTTAATTTATGGCTCTTGGCTTGCATTGACATATGTGTGTGATAGGTATGTCACGTTGATTCATATTATTGGAGACATTAACCTATGTAAAAAGGCAACAGTGTTTCAAACTGAAACTAGACGTGTCAAATGATGTTTTCTCAACCAATGTTTCTGGCATTATATATTGTACAGCTGATATACATATACATACATATAACTATACAACCACTATTGTAGATCAAATCAAATTACACGTATGTCTGGAGTATAACAAATGCAAATATTTGACCTGAAATGCTATGCTAGTCATATATGCTAATACATATATACCTATATATAGGTATATGTATGTATATATATATATATATATATATACCTATATATAGGTATATGTATGTATATATATATATATATATATATATATATAATACATATAACTATATATGTATATACACACATATGTATATATATATATATATATATATATATATATATATATATATATATATATACACACATGACACATATATTAATAATACATTTCAGTAATCTAAGCCATCAAGAGTTGCGAAGATTTAAAATTTACCTTTGCATTGATGCAAGGTTGGTATTTGCCAATGAATACATGCGATGTAATCGTTTTGCAAAGAGCAGCCTCTCCTTCGAGTGTTTGTTGTTGCGGAGTTCTCGCAAGGCTTCCTCTGGGTCTCGCTGCTGCTCCTCCAGGTCCATGTAGAAACAGTTCAGACGAGGGATGCCCATCTGGAGGCAACAGAGGAAGTATCAAGCCTTGCACACAGGTGACAGTTCTTTTAATAAGGTACCCGGTAGTTGCTTGTTCACGTTGTTTGCATTCGTTGTTGCTTCTGAAATAACTGCATTGGGATCCTGTGCAATATTGCTTTATATTCAAGATTTGTACAATTGCCTATCAAACAGCATATCTGTATTCAGTACTCACTCCAGTAAGCAATCCCAGACAGCTACCTTCTGGGGTATATGCTTATTAGGGCATGTACATAGAACTAATATATGGTATGCATATTTCTAGCATGATTAACAGTCAGCTGTCACTATGACGTACTTGTGGATGTTTCTGGTCAAGTTCAGCGGCTGCCTTTCGGGCGCGATGAAATGGATCATCTTCTTTCTTTGTGGTGGCTGGTGCAGGCGACACTAGTGACTGCAGCAAGGAACCAAGAGACGTCATAACACGCAGGACCCAAACTCAGTGCTTTCTGCTTTACATCAGGGATCACTTGAAACAGTTCTTTGACACTGAACATAATACATATTTCAGTATTGGTCTGTGGTAGTCAAACGTGTGATTATTCTTTCTAGCCAGTCAAAGGTACTTGAGTGACTATATTTCTATAATTTTAACTGACACAAAAAGTAATATTAAGCAGCTATATCTATAAGAAATTATTGGATGAGATTACACAAAATAAAAATGACATTCATTGCAGAATGTGACCCCCTAACTTCTTATATATATATATGTCACATTTATTGCTCATCCTATCTCGATTTGTCAATTGTTTTGGTGGAATCTCCCACAGAATATTTAATTAATACACTTCTGTAAAGAATTAGTTTAATAACAACAGGATGTTAAGTTGTGCGATTATATAGTTTGGTTGAATAAATAAAAAAACAATTGGATTACAAATGTATTTAATTGTTTTAAGGAGTTTCTTTATTTGTAAAGTTTGGTGTAGAACGTGGATGTTTTGAGCAGACCCCTCATGCAGACAAACCTTGGTTCTCTTCCCCTGACTGGTCACATGACCCACCCTGTCCCTGAGGTTGTCCACGGTTGGGGACAGCCAATAGTCTAGGATCCTGTCCATGGGTTTCATGGAGGCCGGAGCGTCAGCCTGGGCTGCTTGCTGCATGGGGTTACTCAGGGTCGCTACCATGGTGATGGGGGTCTGGGAGACAGGAGCATGGGGTTGGGTCCTCTCTGGAATTAAGAAACACCCCTCCACGTCAACGAGGCACTGACAGGTTGTAGATGAGGAAGGTGTCCAAACTTGGTTAATATGACATTATTTTAATTATTTGCTGTGTGTGTGTGTGTGTGTGTGTGTGTGTGTGTGTGTGTGTGTGTGTGTGTGTGTGTGTGTTTGTATGTTTGTGTGTGTGTTTGTGTGTGTTTGTGTGTTGTATGTGTGTGTTTGTGTGTGTGTTTGTGTGTGTATGTTTGTGTGAGTGTATTTGTTTGTGTGTATATATTTGTGTGTGCATGCATTGCGTTTGCATGCACATGCATGTGTAATTTTTGAGTATGTAAATGTGATTGTGTGTGTGTGTGTGTATGTGTGTGTGTGTTTGTGTGTGTGTGTGTGTATGTTTGTTGCTTTATAAGGCTGCTAACATTGTGATTGGCATTGCCATGATATACAATATTTTAAAAATAGATATAAATGTATATTTTCATTGTGTATAGGTGCATATGAACGGGATGTAGTCCCAGAGATATGGCACTTTCAAAATGGATAATAATAATTGCTCTCACTTTTTGAGTCTGCTGGCATTTTAACTTGCATTGCTGTCTGCACCTAAGTCTGTCGGTATTATGACTGGCATTGCTGCTTGCCCCCTAAGTCAGTTGGTATTATGACTGGCATTGCTGCTTGCCCCTAAGTCTGTCGGAATTATGACTGGCATTGCTGTCTGCACCTAAGTCTGTCGGTATTATGACTGGCATTGCTGCTTGCCCCTAAGTCTGTCGGTATTATGACTGGCATTGCTGTCTTCACCTAAGCCTGCCGGTATTATGACTGGCATTGCTGTCTGCACCTAAGCCTGCCAGTATTATGACTGGCATTGCTGTCTGCACCTAAGCCTGCCAGTATTATGACTGGCATTGCTGTCTTCACCTAAGCCTGCTGGTATTATGACTGGAATTGCTGTCTGCACCTAAGTCTGTTGGCATTATGACTGGCATTGCTGTCTGCACCTAAGCATGCCTGCATTATGACTGGCATTGCTGTTTGTCAGTCAAAATCTGCCCACATTACACTGTTATATGTAGCAAATGCCTCACGTTCGGTGACGAGGAAGTATTTCTTGAAGACCTCGGGCCTGCGAATCGTGCACCAGAACTCATCCACATCTGCCTGAGTCTTCAATTTCCCCTCAGCCCGCAACTTCTCCTCCAGCTGAATTATCTGAAACATTCACTCAGAACATCAAGTAGCATAACACTTCCAGTTCAACCTAGTAATAGCCATTTACCAATTCATACGTAAAAAGGATATACAACTGTTTCATTGTATCCAGTGTATAGTACTTTTAAAAGTACAGTGTACAGTCAAATGTCACTTTATGGTACCTTGGTCCTACAACCACCTTGGTACTACAGCCACCTTGCAATTTAGGTCATTATAGGATAGTCCCTAATTACTTCTGGAACAGTAAACTTGAGTAAATTATTGGCGAATAGTGCTACTAATATGTTCACCTTATTGCTGAGAGCATACTCAATCAGTTATGAGGGTGGTCTTAATAGTGAAGTTGGCCTTAATTGAGAGGATCCATTGTTATCATGTCTATCTAAATAAGACACAGCACAAATAAACTGCATATTGTTATGAATACTATAAATTTGTTTGCAAAATTATTTTAAAATGTGATGAGCAAACTACGCAAGGTTCTTTAAAGAACACATATATACATTTGTTTTAGCTTTATGAAATATGCTCCGTACCTTGTAATGGTCAGACTTTGGAACATTCTTGAGATAATTCCGAGCAAGGAACACATCCCGTTTAGGCTTCCTGTTGATCTTGCTCACAAAATAACGTCTTTTTGGCAGTGCCTTCTGCAAGAGAATAAGATTATTGTCTTAATGATAACAGAGAAACTGGCTACCATCTAGATGGTATCACTTTCATTCAGTCACAAGATGATTTTCCAGAAAAATATTAATGATTTTTTTATAATTCCCAATATGCATAACACATAATTAGTGATTCATAACCTCCAGGTCTTCACAAAAAAATTGGTTGCTAAGCTATGTCGAGTGGATCACCAAAACCTGCCTCCTAAGTCTTCTAATTAATTACTTTTGTTTGTTCCACATGCTAGTATCAGATTCAAGTCATCCTAATTGTTGATGCCAAATATTGCAAGACTTCTTAAATAATATGTGTTGTGATTGATATAAGATGACATTTCACTTCAAATTCATGCCAAGTCTGGCAGCATCTGGTTGTATAGCTTACACCTGTTCTGGGATGTTGTATGTTGTTTGTTGCTATGGAAACAGCACCCACTCTGTCTTCCAATATCTGCCGAACTGACAAGTGAAGTGAAGGTGAAGTTAAGTTAACATGCAGTGAATACTTTTGAACTACACTCCCACCGTCCAATATCCAGGACAGCACAAGGTGAAATGGCATTGAAGCTTTGGCACAGCAACCCCAATCATTTTATTCTGATGCTGGTGCTCTATCAAATTTATTCCAACAATACTGAATGCTAAGCCTGATGAAATAGCTCAGATTGGATGTTGGATATAGTTGCTACCCTGTGGGCCACACTGTGTGCAATTTCATGTTCAGTCAGCAGTTCGCACAACATGGCTTTGCAGGTAGCAGCTACAATGTCACTGATGCTAACTTGCTGAACATCACTGAGGCTAACTTGCTTAACCACCACTGAGACTAACTTGCATAAGCATCACTGAAGCTAACTCGCTTGAGCATCACTGAAGCTAAGTTATCTAACTCGCTTAACCATCACTGAGGCTAACTCACTCAAGCATCACTGAGGCTAACTCGCTTGTGCATCACTGAGGCTAACTCGCTTAAGCATCACCGAGGTTAACTTGGGTAATCTGAAGTAATTCTTTGAGTCAACTGAATAACGTGGCTATCTTAAGTATCATCTTAGCTTAACTAGACTACAATCTACCAGAGTGTCAACTGATTTATCACTGATCCAACTGGTCTTGTGAGTCTGATCTTCCCTGTCTGTCATCAGTTGAGTACTACTGGTGGGGCTCTTTGAACCAAACAGGCCTTCCATGATATGGGGAAGATTGGGCATGGCTGAGTCCACACTTGTATGACTTGTGTCACTAGCCCCCGGCTCCCCGTTGCTCAGATGACTCAGGGACGAACCCTGTGTCGACAAGGGTACAAGTGTAAAGGCATGTTCATGCACACTTCACTACTCTCTACTAGCAGCAAGTACTTACTACTAGTAACTATCCTCCAGAAACATACAACTATCCACATTCATGTAGACTGTGTGTGTTTATATCACAAGTAAGTGCCCAATTGCAGCTCAATCATTTTTAGATGTGTTAAATAAGTCTCAAAGGCCATAAGGTATATGTTAATATAATGTTATGAGTTTTGCTGTAATTATAAATTTATAATTTCGTAGATAACAATGTACAGTATGCTCAGTTCTTTATTAAAAGAAAGATATTTATGTTGGATAACTTTCACATAAGTATTTCATAAAATAAAATAAACTGCTTGGATTCGTGATTGACATGAATGTGTGATGACTGAGGAGCTAAGGCTCTGGGAGACATAGAGCTGGGAGTGAATATCTAATGGAGTGAGTGACACATAAGTGATGGAAGGAGTGATGGAGTGACTGATGAAGTAAATGATAGAGTGACTAACAGAGTTAGTGATGGAGTGAGTGATTGAATGTGTCATGGAGTGAGTGAGTGAGTGATCAATTGAGTGATCGATTGAGTGAGTGAGTGAGTGAGTGAGTGAGTGAGTGAGTGAGTGAGTGAGTGAGTGAGTGAGTGAGTGAGTGAGTGAGTGAGTGAGTGAGTGCATAAATGATGAGCAAGTAAACGAATGATGTAATGAACTACTGGACGTTTCATGCACTTGTACCCAAATATTATAAGAGCACAATATGTCAAGGTGTAAAAATACAGAGAAATGTTTTATTACAAGTCATCCCCTGTATAATATTAATTCAAAATATCAAAATGTTTACACACACACAAATACATATATATATATATATATATATATATATATATATATATATATATATATGTATATATATTATAGTGCATTTGTAGAGTTTAAAATGTTAAGATTTTTAAATGTTGTTACACTGTATTTGTAAAACGTGTAAACATATTTTGTGGGGTCATTATTTGGAAGGTTTCATACATGGTGTGGGTTTCATGAATTTAACATCTACTGGAAAATGTAGAAACAGTGATACACACAAGCTAAAATGCACACATACCCCGGAAGGATCTATGAATATGACATTTTTCTTCTTCATATTTCTTCGTTGTTTACCAACTTTCTCTTCAAGTTTCTCAAAGTATTCCTCCCTGCAGTAATCCCGTAGCTTGTGGATATCTTCGTATATCTTCAGATAATACTGAATGAGAAAAGATATAATTGTAACAATTTGTTGACCCTTGTGCACGATGTATTATTTTTGTGTATATGTATATATACATATACAAATATATATATATATATATATATATATATATATATATATATATATATATATATATATATATATATATATACTTGTACACATTTATATACATATGCTTGGTTAAACCAGAAAATAAAATATGTCTTATTGGTTTGGATAATCTATCAAACACTCTCAGTTAGTTTAAGCTAACAAATGTTATCTGTGTTGCTGAAATGCATACCATCAGTAACAGTTACCAGATGGGATTTTGTTTTTAAATTTGTAAATGTAGACAATTATTCACAATTTGAATTAAAATGTATAGACAATTATTAAGAAAAATATACCAAATTATGAATAAAAAAGTCATAATCAATATTCATATTTAATAGCAACCAGCACTTTATTATTAATAATGCAAAAAATATTAAAATGTGTGTATATTATAGATTATTCAATAGGCAAATACAAATTTTTCAAAACATTGATTACCTCCTTTCTTGACTCTCTTGTGTCTTGAGCTTTTACCACATCAGAATCATCAAATGAAAAAGACTGCAATAAACCATAATATTGTGTATATACATGTAGAAGTTTGCTAAACAGGCATATTTTGTAAATTTAGTTTATAAACAAAAGTATATTTCCTGCAAAATACATACATTTGCTTATTGTCAACCAACAGTTAGACCATCTTTGAATTGTTATTGTGCAGCCTCTTTCTCAATGAACCAATCACAACAATGGATTGTAACAATCAGTCTTGCTAAACAATGTTTTATTACGTCATTTGCCCAAGAAAACATGAAAGGCTTGCTGACACGTTTAGCTACAATGAAAAGCAAATAAACATATTATGTTATTCAAAACATGACATGTGTTAAAAATATAGCAGCAATATTAATTATTAAGTAAATAGCATAATCAGTCATTCATGTATTATTATAAAGATTCTGTAAGGCATGTGTAGTGTCATTGAATTACTACTGGGTAAAGTTGCTGATATATATTATATATATATATATATATATATATATATATATATATATATATATATATATATATATATATATATATATATATATATATAAATGGTCAGTTATCACGAAACATCGACAGAATTCAATATTTCACGTTTTCCTTTTAGTCACTAATAAATAACATGTCAAGGTATGCAGGAAATAAAGTTGGGTAGCTTAATTAGTGAAAGCGGCTCTTTGGCATCGCTTTGAAGTTGTGTGTCCATGTTATGCGATACTGAGCATATGCATGCACATCGTTGTGGTATTTAATTTTTCCGCTATGTGTTTTCGTTAATTTTTTAAGTTAAGAATGGACAGCAGTGACAACGTTTGAAAAACATCGTTTTGTTTTCATACAAATTAGAATATGTTTTCGGTCTCCTGTAAAAAAAGTAAAGCAGTTATATAATTACTTGTTATTCTATGGGGAACTGCTTGTATAGTATCACCATAAAGGTAAGTATAAAATTAACAATTACCGTTTCAACGGAACAAATCTTATGTGGATACTGTCATCTGTAGTCTTCATGAGGATGTTTAAAATAGGTATACGCTCGGTATCGCTGAAAGGCATTCTTCATTAGTATTTTCAAAATAGAAAATAATTGTTCTAAGGGGCATTTGTCTTATTCTGTTTGGCCTCTGCGTGTTGCTCTGCGACAATTACATGCATTATTTTCCAATCATCACCATTTCTGAGGAAATGCCGAACGTTCTCTTTTAACTCAGCTGACACGTTGTACACCAAATAATGAATGGACGTTTCACCTCGTTATTTGGTGTCTGTGTCAGTTGGGCCTGGCCAACCAATGCGCAGATTGAGCTATTTCGGTATTGAGAACTTTTACAGTCGGTCACAAAATGGATGGTGTTTAATAATGGCATAGTAACCCATAGTTTGGTGTATCTCTAACATAATTGCTTTAAGAAAGATGAACATTGAAGGTCATTTGTGAGATATTTGATTTGCATATATGCTCAGTCTCGTGTATATGCTCAGTATCACCAGATGTATAAACGTCATAATGAATAGAGGGGAAAATGGCTGCATTTCTAATTTATCATTGTCACGTACCTTAAATTAAGTAATACCAGGTAAATGTGTGAGAGAAAAAACATCCACTAATATTCAAAACTCTGACCAAAATCAGTACATCTATGTCATTCGCTCGGTATTGTCAAAAACTACCCCATGTAAAAATATGAGTCTATTATATTTCACTACAAGTTTTTAATTTCTTGGAAGCCAATTGAACCTATACAGGTTTTATCTAAATGGAAGTATCAACACGTAGATACAATTAGCATTTTTGTACTTTATTATTTACCTTTGCATATGCTCAGTATTGGCCAAACTACCCCACCAGATATACTGTTCCTGCGGGATAGGGCTGAAACATTGTTTTAGTGAGGATGGGGTCAAAATGTGATTTTTACTTTGATTCATAAGAGACTTCATTTCTAAAATAAATAAACTTTTCACCTTTTTGCCTGTGCTCCGTCTCTCCCGAGTCTCTGGCCGTCGCAATGGAGGTGCCTCGCCTGGAGTATATCCATAGTCTGTGAGGACACTGTCTACATTGGAACGGTCCCATATGGAGTACTTGGGACTCTTCAGGTAGAAGGATCCAGTACTACTCTTAGAGCTCACTGTCTTGTCGGAATACTTGGCACTGCCTGCGGACTTCACCAGTGGTGGTAGCTTCACTCCATGACTGTCTTCCTTTTTGTCACCAGATTCGTCAACTATGTCATCACCAGGTTTGTGAACTATTTCTCTTCCAGATTCATCAATCTCTTCTTTTCCAGATTGTTCAACCCCATCATCTCCAGACTTGTCAACCTGACAAAATGGTGACCATTGTTATTATACTATCGTCACAGTTTGTACTCCTCAAAACAACTAGTCAGGTGCAAGTTGCAAACCAATGTGTGTGTGTGTGTGTGTGTGTGTGTGTGTGTGTGTGTGTGTGTGTGTGTGTGTGTGTGTGTGTGTGTGTGTGTGTGTGTGTGTGTGTGTGTGTGTGTGTGTGTGTGTGTGTGTGTGTGTGTGTGTGTACATACATGCATGCAGTATGTGCATATGCATATGGATTTACCATATATGTAGGTGTGTGTGCATGCATACATACAGAGTGTTGCATATAAATAAAAATCAATGCATATATAGACAAAATTATATAAACAACATGCAAACAAATAAATGTTGTCCAATGTTTAAACCAATCAGTTTGATCACATCCTTTGTTACAATTAATGACTTTTAATTAATTGACTGGATTTCAGAAGACATGAAAGAGATGTACATATTTTGTAAAACATACAACACTATTTCCGGAAACAGAGTGTAGATGAAGTAACTAAATTGTCAGAGTTAAGCTAACATTATAGGTCAAATTTGTCAGTTGATGGAATGATATGATTGCAACTGATAGTGGCAATGTAGACTCCGCACAATTAGTTACTAAACAAGAACAATGGTTATAACCAAATATAGGACCAGATCAAGATTATATAATATACAAAATAACTTTGATAAATAATTGCTTATAAATTGATTCCTGATTCCTGGCTTGTATAATTAATGCATATACAACATCTGCAGTAGAATCTTCAAATTCAGAGAAGTAAATTCAAAATTGATTATAGGAAACATAATATTATCTCGATATAAATTATTAATTATATGAATATGGCATTTTTTTACAATAATAATTTGTTGCATATTTCAAAACGGGTGTACTTAATTGTATTATATTGATAATTGATCACTCAGACGAAGGCGAAGCAGCGGCAGAGCCAGAATCAGAGCCAAAAGCCCGGCCTTTGGTCTTGTAGCTTGCTTTGCTTGGCATTGCCAAGGCTTTGTAACCGGCAAAGCACCTGTTTTCACATGTTTGCAAACTTTGTTTTTATATCTACATTTGTTTAAATTGAAACATCAATTGAATATATGCATAAAAACCTCTGGCTCGGTGTCTGTTTTTTTAGACATGGTTTCATCTCGATCAAACGATACATTTATCTGCATCCAAATCTAAGAAGTAAGTACATGCGCCATATGTAAACAAACTAGTTGCCAATACTTCCCAGCATTCAATGTTACTCCGCCACTCTGCTGCCATCTAACGGGTTATGTCAGAATGTTTCGTAAACAATCCGACAGAGGACGCCAAAATACGCCATCCACTGCCAACATGGCAGCCGCCGATTGGGAAGAGATCAAACGTTTGGCGGCAGATTTTCAACGCGCACAACTCAGCAGTACCGTGCAAAGGTGACTCAGTTATGGAAATAACTATGTGAAACTTAACCAAAGCCGATCTGGCTGACATAGACAAATATAAAGAAATGTAGCATCGTTATTTTGTATGCGTGTATTGCCAGCCCAGTCACTGTGACTGTATCAGTGACACTGTTGACAGCGAGACAGTGGTTACGATACCAGATGGCATCGTCCTATGCATGCACCATCGAAATTTCATGACCGCTGTCATGTCAGATATATTCTTGTTTAATTTAACTGTTCATCGTTTACAGTAAGGTTTATTTTAAGAGAGGTGTCCTGCTCCGCGATGCATTGTTATATGTCAATATGATGTATACAGTGACAGTCTGGCGTAGGCGTAGGCGTAGGCGTAGGCGTAGGCGTAGGCGTAGGCGTAGGCGTAGGCGTAGGCGTAGGCGTTGATTATTTATTATAATAATATATAATATCTGTGTCAACGACAACAGTGACCAGGGTCAGTGATCGTGTCAATACTAGTAAATGTGTCGGTAATCATTTACTTAATCAAAACCCATATTTAAATGACCCAAACTTCATTTTAACCTACCCACAACAGAACACATGCAAAACTCCTCAGTTAGCCCAAACGAAGTGTCTACGCGTACGTGAGCCGTATCTTTAGACCCGTGGCCTAACCGTATGTGAGGATGCGCGCGTATCCTGTGTTTCAATTCTGCGCAAGCATGCTGCGTCCGTCTCGCTGCATCGGTACGGCGGAATTACATGCGGGAGCGATTTATTTCGACATTGTTAGATTTACTGACTGCCATAGGGCTATATATATATATATATATATGTCAACTTGCGAAAAAATAACACTCACAAAATCTCACGTATATTTAGAACTGAGTGCCAACATGCATGCGCGGAAAAAACTCACGTACTTTAATATTTGTTTGCTAAAGATACGGCATGCACGCCCGAAAAAAATCACCTAGGCCTACTTTTAGATCTGAGTGCTAAAGATACGGCACTAGAGCTTATGTATATAAACATGCATGTGCGGGAAACTTTTGGAACTGACAGCTATCCCCTGGTAGGCTGGTACTAAAGATAAGGCTCACGTATAGAGATCATGCACATGCGCTTATCGAATGCCGTACCTTAGATAAACGATGCTAAAAATACAGATCACGTAACCGAAAATAAAAGCATACGCATGCGCAGTATGAATGCCGTACTTTTAGACTGGCGGTCTAAACGTACGGCTCACGTACGCGTAGCCACTGCCTAGCCCAAAAGACTATGACATTGTGAGGCAATGCTTTGCCCAATTTTTGTAATTTCTTATGTGTATTTGGTTGTATTTGCACATACTTTTCAAATACAGACCACTTACCCTTTTGTAATTTCCAATTCAAATCAAATTCAAAAAATCTCTATACAAATTTAAATATAAATACATATTTTGACCCAACATTACACACGCGAATACACATGACTACACGTGAGTACACGCGAGTACACGTGAGCTTTTCCACATTTCAACTACAAATACAAATAACATTTTCAAATTAAAATACATTGCAATTTTTGAATAAAATACATTGCAATTTTATATTAAATTACGATTCAGATACATGACCTATGTTTTAATTATAGTTCAAGTATATCATAATGGGTGGAATTTTGTCTCGAAATGTATTAGTCAAGGTGCACAGCTTAAACCAATCAGAAGAAAGATTCTATTGCCATTATAATTTTGTGACTTCTTTTGTGTGTTTGTATGAGTTTTACTTGAATTTATGAATAAAATATTTTATAACGACATCTCGCATGTAGTGGGCGATAACTTGTAGAAAGCCTAAAATGTCGTAAAGTTATGCCAGTTGCGTTTCACGAGTCTGCTCCATAGTTGCACTTAGGCTGCACCATGTGTTTAGTAGATGTAACTTTACGGAAGTTTACGCCAGTTGAAATATTTATGTAGTAGGTTGATGCTCCCGAGACGTTCACTCTCAACTTATTATTTTTAATGTTTACACTGGATATCCTATACATTCATCATAGCATGCCATTTGCTGTACGAACAGCAAAGGTGACACCTAAGTTAAAAGGGGTGTCTATAGACACCACAAATACAGGGATTCCTCACCATGACCTATTATGTCAATTCTACGTCGATGTGTTAACGCGAATGCTAAATTGGTCTCATGAAACTGGCTGTAAGCTACACTGAATAGTCGCTGTTAGCTGCGAACAGTAGACTGCATAATTGCTCGTAAAGTTACACGGCTCTATGAAACTCACAGGGCCCAGGACGTATACACATCAGGTGACCAATTTTCTCAGTACTGCCTATTGACCCTACCACATGTGTGAAAAACATTCTTTGACCCAACATTGCACATGAGCACACGCGAGTACACGCGACTACATGCGAGTACACACGACTAGTCGACTACGCTACACGTGGCATTTCCACATTTCAATTCAAATACAAATAAAATTTTCAAATTCAAATACATTGCAATTTTTGATTTAAATACATTGCAATTTTATATTAAGTCACTGAAATCTTAGGCGGCACTCTTGCACCTCAATCAACCAGATTCTCCAGTTTGTCTCCACTTTTGAGAACACACTATAACTGTGGGATACACATGATCAGAACGCCAACAATTTACAGTCTCAATGTCCCATTGAACAACCTGAAAGCACAGGCATGTGCATTGTGTTCAGAATAAAATACAGACATGTGCATTATGTTCAGAATAAAGTACAGAGATGTGCATTGTGTTCAGAATAAAGTACAGACATGTACATTATGTTCAGAATAAAGTACAGAGATGTGCATTGTGTTCAGAATAAAATACAGACATGTGCATTATGTTCAGAATAAAATACAGACATGTGCATTATGTTCAGAATAAAATACAGACATGTGCATTATGTTCAGAATAAAATACAGACATGTGCATTATGTTCAGAATAAAGTACAGAGATGTGCATTGTGTTCAGAATAAAGTACAGACATGTGCATTATGTTCAGAATAAAGTACAGAGATGTGCATTGTGTTCAGAATAAAGTACAGACATGTGCATTATGTTCAGAATAAAGTACAGAGATGTGCATTGTGTTCAGAATAAAGTACAGACATGTACATTATGTTCAGAATAAAGTACAGACATGTGCATTGTGTTCAGAATAAAGTACAGACATGTACATTATGTTCAGAATAAAGAGCTCAGCTTGGCTCACATTGTGCACGGATTTTCTGATCTTATCCGTCCCACATGGAAGTCAATAATGGGGATGGAGTTAAGTGGCACTCAAACAATCTCCAAGGTGTTCTGTCCCCAACAAAATCCTGTGTACATGCCGATGGAATTGTATGTTGATTTAGTCAAACTGTTTGGTACACTTACATTTGTGAATAACTGTTGAAGATGAATTTTGTAAAAGGAAGATGAGAATATAGCTAATAGACCAACAAGTTTTGCATAAACAAGTTTACAATGTGACGTTGGGCACTTGACAGTGCAGGAATAACACCAGGCGTAATACACTAATCAATATGTCCTCAGCCCTCCCCTGTTGAAGTTCCCCGAAACACCCACCTGCACTCCCCGTAGTGATCATGAGTGGAACTCTCTTCCCTAGAGCAGAACTACAATTTGGCCCAGCTCAGGGATGCCACCGACCCACGGGCAAACCTGACCATTTCAAATGTTGCACTGTAATCCATATACAGGCCTTTATAAGAACTTAATATCTTTAATTTTCACACTACATTTGGACATAAATGAACATGATTTATGGCTTTATGTGGCTTTAACAAATACTCAGATCAAAACAATTCCTTTATAAAAAATTCTCCATATTTCAGACTTTCTGAGCGAAACTGTGTAGAGATCGTTCAGTTACTTCAGCAACAGAAGCTGATAGACCTGATCTACACGACAGATGGGAAGGAGTTCCTGACATCCCAAGAGTTGGGCAAGGAGATCAGGGAGGAGTTACAAGTACAAGGGGGTAGGTTGGGGCAGCTGGTCAGTCCACGGAGGGGTGTTGGGGATGGGGGTATGTAATGTAAGTAATAGCAATGAACCCAGGAACAATGTCCTTAGATATACAGCCTGTAGTTTTGTTTTTACGTAGCTCATTATTTTTAGCACTTTTTACCTAATAATACAATATTTGAACTGTTTTAAGACTGGCATGTAAAAAAACCAATATGAGAATGTTATATATCTTATGAGTTATGAACTTATGACTTAACAGTCTGCATATATAAGCTACCTAATCCATCACCGTCAGTGATGACTGTGATATTTAAAACTGTCTACATATTTATAGCTTTCATAATACATGTGATTTCGCTTAGTAACTAGATCAAACAGTGGTATGATGACATTTGTTACCAAAATAAATTCAAGGCATAATATATATATACATTATGTATTAAAATATTTACACTCTTTGAAAAGCAATTCATTTTATTGTCATATTGTCCCTGTGTTATTGCCCAATGTCCATTGTGTGTCCCTTTGTTGTGTTTAGTGCAATCTTTTTAAAGCCATAAAATACAAGATACATAAATGAGAACCTCACTATTGAGGTCACCTTGCGTCTGGGTGAAAGTTTCCTATTGAAATATTACAGATCCACTGTCCCCCAGTAGCCAGACTGTGCAGTGCTGTTGTGTGTTATGTATTGCTTCTGTTTCCCTAGGACGAGTGAATATAGTCGACTTGCAGCAGACACTGAATGTTGACTTTACACACGTCGAGAGCAAAGTCAATGAGATTGTCAAGAGTGACAGAAGTCTCACTCTTGTCCTAGGCCAACTCATTGATGAGTGAGTCGTTTAAACTTATTTATTTTAATTGATTTAATATTAAATCAATTTTAATTGTTTTTTTTGGTGCAGAGCATGAAATTAGTTATCAGTATACTTCAACAATAATGTCTTTTTTAAGTAGTGGTGCAGTCACTAGAGCTTCAGACTCTCGACTGAGAGAACTAAGGTTTGAATCCTGCGCTGTGGTATCGAACCTTGGGCAAGTTCATTCATTCTACATTGTTCCAGTTCTCTCATCTGTATGAATGAGTACATGGCTATAGAGAGTGGTGGATGTTTGTGTTTGAATAGTCTTCATTCATTAATGGATGCTTCCCAGAGAATTCAATATGGCATTTGATTGAACAAGGCCACTTTTAGTAGATTTATTTGATCAGAATGGCACCTGAGATGCAAGCCATGTAGGAAAAAAATTCATCATAACCACCTACATGCATGCACGCACTAATACAAACACTAGCTCCACAATAGTTATATTTCATGGTTACTTGATGTCTCTCCCAAGAAGGTGTATGTCATACCAGTGTCATGTGCTGTGTCCAGGAGTTACCTAGACTCTATAGCAGAGGAGATCAATGACAAGCTACAGGACCAGGGCCAGATCACAGTCGCTCAGCTGACAAAGGAGTATGATCTCCCAGGAGACTTTCTCGCACAGGTTAGATGGCGCTCATAATTGTTTACATTGTCATAGTCATACAGAGCGTACACAAATGATCGAAAGCTCACATATAATAAAATCTTTTGCATTTTAATTGCATAACCACAGTGATTAGAAATAAAGGTTTGAAATAATTTATTATCATTTGCCTGCTGTATATCATAACACTTAGATACCTACACCTACGTATGACTTTTGACCTGGAAACATGCAACTAAACCTGATCCAATACGTCATCATCAGTTTTCTGTTTAGTTGCAAAATGTGACCATTATTAAAGTTACTTTAAAAGTGCTTTACTCTTTGATAAAACATCTTAAAGCTTAATCCTGCAACAACTCTGGATGCCACATAATCACATTTTCTAGTGTCTTACACCTGAGTGCAAGACCTATTTCTAGGACACTCAAATAAGGTAATATCAATGCAATTTTCAAACGTCAGCATGAGTGACTGGCTGTTTTACCCAAGCATCTCTGGGTAATTTAGGCTACTATGCATACATAATATTACATATACGTTAATATTTAAGCATCATCCTAACTGATGCCTATGATGATGATGTGGCAGGTTGTGTGGGACCGAATGGGCACTGCCATACATGGGCAGGTGGACGACTTCGACAGAAACCTCGTCTACACAGACGCATTTGTCAGCAGACACAGAGCGAAGATCAGAGGGGCATTTAGTGCAATGATAAGGTGGGTGAGGGAATGTACTTTTGATGATAAGGTGGGTGAGGGAATGTATTGTGATGATAAGGTGGGTGAGGGAATGTACTGTGATGATAAGGTGGGTGAGGGAATGTACTGGGATGATAAGGTGGGTGAGGGAATGTACAGTAATGATAAGGTGGGTGAGGGATGTACTGTGATGATAAGGTGGGTGAGGGAATGTACTGTGATGATAATGTGGGTGAGGGAATGTACTGTGATGATAAGGTGGGTGAGGGAATGTACTGGGATGATAAGGTGGGTGAGGGAATGTACTGTGATGATAAGGTGGGTGAGGGAATGTACTGTGATGATAAGGTGGGTGAGGGAATGTACTGTGATGATAAGGTGGGTGAGGGAATGTACTGGGATGATAAGGTGGGTGAGGGAATGTACAGTAATGATAAGGTGGGTGAGGGATGTACTGTGATGATAATGTGGGTGAGGGAATGTACTGTGATGATAAGGTGGGTGAGGGAATGTACTGTGATGATAAGGTGGGTGAGGGAATGTACTGTGATGATAAGGTGGGTGAGGGAATGTACTGGGATGATAAGGTGGGTGAGGGAATGTACTGTGATGATAAGGTGGGTGAGGGAATGTACTGGGATGATAAGGTGGGTGAGGGAATGTACAGTAATGATAAGGTGGGTGAGGGATGTACTGTGATGATAAGGTGGGTGAGGGAATGTACTGTGATGATAAGGTGGGTGAGGGAATGTACTGTGATGATAAGGTGGGTGAGGGAATGTACTGTGATGATAAGGTGGGTGAGGGAATGTACTGTGATGATAAGGTGGGTGAGGGAATGTACTTTTAATGGTGATGATAAGGTGGGTGAGGGAATGTACTGTGATGATAAGGTGGGTGAGGGAATGTACTGTGATGATAAGGTGGGTGAGGGAATGTACTGTGATGATAAGGTGGGTGAGGGAATGTACTGTGATGATAAGGTGGGTGAGTGAATGTACTGTGATGATAAGGTGTGTGTAGGGAACTTAATGCAATGAAAAATTTGTGTAGGGAACTTAGTACAATGATAAGGTAGGTATTGGGAGTATAGTGCAATGATAAGGTGAGTGTAGGGAATAAGCTGCAATAAGTGAAATGATAAGTTGGGTGTAGGACATTTACTGCAGTGATAAGGTTGGTGATAATTACTTCCTTGCTAATTTTAACAGTTTCGCTCATTAAAGTACATTGCAAGCAAAATTTGTTACATATGTGCGGTCTTTTGAATTCTTTGAAATGATTTCACAATGTAGTATTTCTGCTAAATGTTTGCTACATTTGTCTTCAGGCCTACGTCCTTACAGAATGTCATGACCCAGCATAACCTACAAGAGCGACTCTTTAACAGTAAGTGTCTAATCCAGTCAGTCTGTTGCTAGTTCTTCTTTTATTAATTAATACAATGTTCTTCAACTATACGCTGCAGGTAGACTGCCAGCTAAGTTGTGTTTAGTTACATAAGTTAGTCTGTACCAATGTTTGCAAATGCCACTGCCAGGAGTATGTTCAAACGTAAACAATACATCCAGCCTCAAGGCAAGTTCTGTTGGAGATGTCGCCCAAGAGTTAGTTGCAGTATCTTCTCATGTTCAAGTAAATCACATTTTGAAACTGCTGGCTAATTCTCAGTAAGGGAATACGCACTCTGGTATTAACACAATAATAAGAACATTTGTGATGCCGAAGCCACAGCAAACTGGCAGGAGACAAACACGATTGATATCGGCACAAACAAACAGGGCTTTGTACCAAATTTACTGTGACTAAAGTTAATTAAATGCAATCAAAGGAATTGGTAATGTTTTAAACAAACACTTAAGAAATTACCACACAAACCAAGCGCTGGTTACACAATAGATCGGTTTGAAAAACGATTGGATTGGTGCCGCGAAGCCGACGGCAGAGCAGAAGCCAGGGGCACAACAAACAACGACCTCAGCAACGCAGTTGTACTTCTGTGTAAAATTTCTTAATATAATTAAATTGTTTCTAGATACACCTGTACAAGACAAACATGAGGACTTAATAAAAATAAGTGACAGTTAATTACAGCATTATTGTTAGCTGTAGCGCCCATTTTCCCCCTGGCAGCAGAAATTCGGGGTCCACGGCCGACCGCATTATAACCGATTCGCATTACAGCGAGTCGCGTTATAGCGAGGCACGACTGTATATAGCCAGACCTAGAGTAGCCTGGACATGAAGCAACAATCTTCAGCTCCGAAACACTTCGGAACCTAAAGATTCTATCAGTCTATGAAAGTTATTTGTTGTACTCTACAGCACTATAAGATATAATTGTATAAATATGGTGCTGTAGATAGAAGTCAGTCAACATTTGTGTTTGACGTGTCACGTGTGTGTTTTGCAGCCATCCTGGAGGAGTTGTTGTCGACTGGGCGTCTGGCCGGCTGCATCAGTGGCGGCACCCAGGACAAGGCTCAGTATGTCCCTGATGTCTACACACAGGCCCAGAACCAGTGGATTGACGCCTTCTACAAGCAGAACGGGTACTTCGGTGAGAGATACTTCTCTCACCACTCGACCTTCTCAAAATGAAATTAATTTAAAATGTCAGCTTATACAGAATTTTTAATTGAATATGGAGTACATAGTGATGCAGTAATGTGAAAATGAAAGTGGTTTCAGTTTGCCATATGAATTAAAGTGGTTTCTGTTGATGTAGAGTACGATGCAGTGCAGTAACAAATGCAATGAAAATGGTTTCAGTTTCCTGTAGAGTTGACAGTGATGCAGTAATGTGAAAGTGGTTTCTGTTGGTGCAGAATATGATGCGATGCGCCGACTGGGCATCAGTGACCCAGTGAGCTTCATCAAGAAGCGATTCAAGACTGAGTCGCTGCAGTACCTGAGCACCTGTTGTCTGGGCACAGGTGTGTCAGACATGATAGAGGCAGAAGTCGATGAGGCACTTGCATCAAAGAGCTGGGTTGATGTGACGGTAAGACATCGTGCAACAGTAGTTGTGTTTTTTGTTACATACTCTCAAATCTTTATCTCAGTAAAAAAGTAAAGTAAGTTTTTTATCCCAGTGGATTGGTTTTTTTTATTGTTTTTTTCATAGGTAAGCCCCTATTTTCGAAATCATTAGTAATTTATGTTGTTATGGAAATTATTTAACTCTTTACTGCGCAGACGTCCAAAACCGCCCAACCCCTCGTACGTGCAGACCGTCCAAAACCGCCCAGTAAACTCACAGTTTGTGGGCCTTTCGTTTACCACGATCACATCCTTCTTTTACATTAACCAGCCAGTTCAAACTGCTGATCTAAGCTCTATGTAGGTCACGGAAACATGTGCTGTCGCCATTTTGTGAAAAATTGTTTTCGTTTGCGAATTAATTGAGTTTATTTAGAAGGATATTGAAGTGCATTCGTCTAGTTAACCTCCGACATCGTGCGGTATTTGGTGGATATTACTGAGATCATTTCTCGACAATTTCGAGTCGGATATCGATGTTTGCAACGTGAATAATGTCGACAACGATCATGGAGACCCTGTTATCGTCCATCTATGTTGTCTGTGCAACTTTTCGTTGTTGAGATACGAAGAAGATGAACCGTCGGCGACATGTTCATTTCGCCGATATGCAGCCATTTTGTTGATCGTATCACCGTCTGTACTTCGTTTGGTTTATTTATTTTAGGGTATTTTATTAATATGCACTATGGTCACATTGCTTCTGATAAGGGAACATCTATTTGTGAAAGGAGTCTGCTACCCTTCGTTATTCGAGTGTTGATTTTACATACGAAAAGAACATTCCATTTGGCAATATGATCGGTAAACAATAGTCATTTAGTAAATTATGGTATGATTTTTGTCTTCCGTCGCATTGGCGTTGTTTACTAAAGCAATTATAATTTGAAAACTAACCATCAAAATTGGATAAATGTCTTACTAGGATCAAACTAACATACATGGCTACATTAGTTCCACAGGATCACTGTTGTGTGTTCTAAAAAAAATTAATATGTAGCATGATGAAGTTGCTTATTTATTTTGTCATCATAATTGTTAAAGTTTGCTTCAAGATATAAAATGTAATTGATTGCAACACATAAATTTTAATAACAAATGTTATTCACACAATCATTCCATGTACAGTGCAATTAATTTCATATATTTTCATGCATCGGTTGTCGAGTTATTCGAATTTTAATGCAAGCAACATGCAGCGTAATTCACAGATGGCTGCCATCTTAAAATTGTCTGCCCTCAGCAGGGTGTAAAATAAGAAGGCTGTCTACCCAGTAAAGAGTTAATGACAAATAAGAGGAAAACCTATTTTCCAGCATTTATGGAGGTAAAGACTAGAAACTGGATACAGCAGCAGAGATCATAGATGAATGGTGTATTTTCCTTGTCGTCTAAGAATTTGTATGGTATATGTGTATCAGGCAGCACTCCAGATGCAGCAGTATTGCTATATTGATCATCGTGAGCAACATCGCAACACCCGATTCAGCCTTGACACACTTCGTCATATGTTCACTTCATTATGTCATTAGTCACTGGCGTCTCTTCCTCTTGTTCAGGTCTTCCACTGTATATCTGACCCACTGTCACATACTGCCACGTGGGGGTACTCTTGTCTGCTATGTCCCTCAGTTCATACAGCTGTATTCATGAATACCTGAACACAGACAGTATGTGTAAACGACTTGTCCTTGTACAAATATTTCAGCATTGCTGATTTCTTCCAAGAGAAGTTGAGATGATGTTCACATGAACACATCAGCCAGGAAGTGATGAAGTGTTAGCAGGCTGAGGAGATGATCCCATGGTATGTAACTGCCATGTCCTGTTGCAGCCACTCCTGCCGTCTGTGCTCAGTCCCACAGACATCAGTCAACTCCTACAGAAGTGTCTGCGCTCCAAGAGTGATGCTCTGCTCTGCTGTGACACCATTGTGGTCAGTCAGCAACTGGTGGACGTGTGCAGCAAACACTTCGACAAGATCATGAGCTCAAAGGCAGAGAAGGTAGGGTGGGGGACTAGAGCCAGCGGTTAAAACAGCATATAGTACTCTCTGGTTATCATAATATAGAAAGTAATTTACCTATGTAGTAATATTACTTGTGTAGAAAATTTACCTTTGTGGTAAATACCTGTGTAGTATCATTTGCCTTTCTAGTAACTGTACCTGTCTAGTAACATTACCTGTGTAGTCACTTTACCTGTGTAATAGCATTACCTGTCTAGTAACATTACCTGGGTAGTCACTTTACACGTGTAGTAACATTACCTGTCTAGCAACATTACCTGTGTAGTCACTTTACCTGTGTAATAGCATTACCTGTCTAGTAACATTACCTGTGTAGTCACTTTACACCTGTGTAGTAACATTACCAATCTAGTAACATTACCTGTGTAGTAACTTTACCTGTGTAGTCACTTTACCTGTGTAGTAACATTACCTGTCTACTAACATTACCTGTGTAGTCATTTTACCTGTGTAGTAGCATTACCTGTCTAATAACATTAAGATACATACAAATGAAAGAACTGCATCTGCACAAATATGAATGGTTATATAATAAAGTATCTCTCTGCCTGTGCAATTGTACAACTACTATCCCACGAAAATTATAGTTTCACGGTTCCTTTGCTAGAACTTGATTGTTAATTACTCCCAGCAGACCTTGTTTCCTGGCATTTTGTCGCTGTTTCCAGGATGCTCAGAAGAACCCCATCATGTTATTAGTGGAGGGAGAGAAGCAAGCTCCCGTCAAGGTTTCTGGGATCAGTGACACGAGTTATGGGAAGGATGAGCGGAAGGAACAAAGGAAGAAGAAGGCAGCAGGTAGGAGAGACAGAGGACTTGAAGGACGAGTACAGCACATGAATATATCAACTACATCATTTGTGTACAGACGTAACTGCAGAAATATTAACCCTGGATGGTTTGTAACTTTAAAACATGCGATGTATTTACTATTAAAGATTAATATATATATTATATATATATATATATATATATATATATATATATATATAATATATATATTAATTATATAATATAATATACATTAATCGCATGTTTTAAAGTTACAAACCATCCAGGGTTAATATTTCTGCAGTTACGTCTGTACACAAATGATGTAGTTGATATATTCATGTGCTGTACTCGTCCTTCAAGTCCTCTGTCTCTCCTACCTGCTGCCTATATATATATACTAGAAAGGATGCTTTGTTAAAATTTAAGAGTTTATTGAAAAGAAACAAAACATTTAACTACCTGTCACGCTACCATCTGATATATTATTACATAGACTTATTAACATTTATATTTAATCTATTCCAGTTATTTCAGTTTATTTGATAACTGTTTTATTGAGCTGGATTTGTTTAAAACTAGGAGTTATTAGTATAAGTACTTTGTGTTATTTATATATTTATTTAACCATTCAAGATCATATTTAATGTGTTGTTAAATGCTATGTAGTAAAACATGGACAGCATCACAGTGAATATGATATCATTATTATTGATTTAATTAATTCCTTTGCCCTCCCCCCCCCCCCAGGGAGCAGCAAGAGTGGAGGTGGTCTACAGGGGCGGGAGGTGAAGATGAAGGCAACAAAGAAGAAGTACCGGGGTCGGGAGACGGAGGCTGATGACCAGGATGAGAGGGGTGACACCGGGGGTGGGGGTAAACAGCGGGTACAGGAGCTACCCTTCCTGTCTGTGGAGGAGATTGCGGAGGAGCTGACTGGAGGAGATTGTCTCCAGAACTGTCCCGATGACATGATCCAGGAGATTGCTGGTAAACTGCACAGGTGAGTGACACCTGCATAATGGGTGACAGGTGGGTGACAGGTAGGTGACTGAAGTGACAGGTGATATACAATAGTCTGAATGTTGTCCCCATCCCTGGTGTCATAGCCTTAGTCAGAAATAATTTATTGCCAGTTTTGGATTAATTAAAAAAATTAATTTAGTGTGCATTGTAGCAATTCACCATTATCACACCCATTATTGGCTAATTTAGTGTGACAAAAAAGGGTAATTTGAGCAATTTACTTGTTTTATTTATTTATTAATACTACCGGGTAATACATGTGATTTGTTTCACCACCAACTGTGTCAATAAAACATTAATGTGGTCACTAGACGTGGAACCATTAGTTAGTCTTCTGGCCAGGTGGTTCCATCATATTGCCACCTGTCTTATCTGTCATAATTAGTCTTGGTCACAGTCACCTGCCTGTCTTGTAGACAAGTGATGGTCTATAGTGTGACACAAGGTGTGTCTGGATGGTCTGTGATGTGACACGAAGTGTGTCTGGATGGTCTGTGGTGTGACACAAAGTGTGTCTGGATGGTCTGTGATGTGACATGAGGTGTATCTGGATGGTCTGTGGTGTGACACAAGGTGTATCTGGATGGTCTGTGGTGTGACACGAGGTGTGTCTGGATGGTCTGTGGTGTGACACGAGGTGTGTCTGGATGGTCTGTGATGTGACATGAGGTGTATCTGGATGGTCTGTGGTGTGACACGAGGTGTGTCTGGATGGTCTGTGGTGTGACACAAGGTGTGTCTGGATGGTCTGTGGTGTGACACGAGGTGTGTCTGGATGGTCTGTGGTGTGACACGAAGTGTGTCTGGATGGTCTGTGGTGTGACACGAGGTGTGTCTGGATGGTCTGTGGTGTGACACAAGGTGTGTCTGGATGGTCTGTGGTGTGACACAAGGTGTGTCTGGATGGTCTGTGGTGTGACACGAGGTGTGTCTGGATGGTCTGTGGTGTGACACAAGGTGTATCTGGATGGTCTGTGGTGTGACACGAGGTGTGTCTGGATGGTCTGTGGTGTGACACGAGGTGTGTCTGGATGGTCTGTGGTGTGACACGAGGTGTGTCTGGATGGTCTGTGGTGTGACATGAGGTGTGTCTGGATGGTCTGTGGTGTGACACGAGGTGTGTCTGGATGGTCTGTGGTGTGACACGAGGTGTGTCTGGATGGTCTGTGGTGTGACAGAGGTGTGTCTGGATGGTCTGTGGTGTGACACGAGGTGTGTCTGGATGGTCTGTGGTGTGACACGAGGTGTGTCTGGATGGTCTGTGGTGTGACACCAGATGTGTCTGGATGGTCTGTGGTATGACACGAGGTGTGTCTGGATGGTCTGTGTTGTGACACGAGGTGTGTCTGGATGGTCTGTTGTGTGACATGAGATGTGTCTGGATGGTCTGTGGTGTGACACGAGGTGTGTCTGGATGGTCTGTGGTGTGACACGAGGTGTGTCTGGATGGTCTGTGGTGTGACACATGGTATGTCTGGATGGTCTGTGATGTGACAGGAAGTGTGTCTGGATGGTCTGTGTTGTGACACGAGGTGTGTCTGGATGGTCTGTGGTGTGACACGAGATATGTCTGGATGGTCTGTGGTGTGACACGAGGTGTGTCTGGATGGTCTGTGGTGTGACACGAGATGTGTCTGGATGGTCTGTGGTGTGACACGAGGTGTGTCTGGATGGTCTGTGGTGTGACATAAGGTGTGTCTGGATGGTCTGTGGTGTGACACGAGGTGTGTCTGGATGGTCTGTGGTGTGACACGAGGTGTGTCTGGATGGTCTGTGGTGTGACACGAGGTGTGTCTGGATGGTCTGTGGTGTCACTGGTGTGACATAGGTGTGTCTGGATGGTCTGTGGTGTGACACGAGGTGTGTCTGGATGGTCTGTGGTGTGACACGAGATGTGTCTGGATGGTCTGTGGTGTGACACGAAGTGTGTCTGGATGGTCTGTGGTGTGACACGAGGTGTGCCTGGATGGTCTGTGGTGTGACACGAGGTGTGTCTGGATGGTCGGTGGTGTGACACGAGGTGTGTCTGGATGGTCTGTGGTGTGACACGAGGTGTGTCTGGATGGTCTGTGGTGTGACACCAGATGTGTCTGGATGGTCTGTGGTATGACACAAGGTGTGTCTGGATGGTCTGTGTTGTGACACGAGGTGTGTCTGGATGGTCTGTTGTGTGACATGAGATGTGTCTGGATGGTCTGTGGTGTGACACGAGGTGTGTCTGGATGGTCTGTGGTGTGACACGAGGTGTGTCTGGATGGTCTGTGGTGTGACACGAGGTGTGTCTGGATGGTCTGTGGTGTGACACGAGGTGTGTCTGGATGGTCGGTGGTGTCACACGAGGTGTGTCTGGATGGTCGGTGGTGTGACACGAGGTGTGTCTGGATGGTCTGTGATGTGACACGAGGTGTGTCTGGATGGTCTGTGGTGTGACATGAGGTGTGTCTGGATGGTCTGTGGTGTGACACGAGGTGTGTCTGGATGGTCTGTGGTGTGACATGAGGTGTGTCTGGATGGTCTGTGGTGTGACACGAGGTGTGTCTGGATGGTCTGTGGTGTGACACGAGGTGTGTCTGGATGGTCTGTGGTGTGACATGAGGTGTGTCTGGATGGTCTGTGGTGTGACACGAGGTATCTGTTGTAGACCACTCACTCAGCAGTACCAACAAGTGGCCAGGAGCATCTTCCTGCAGTCAGTGGGGGCGGCCAGCAGTGGGGCAAGGAAGAAGACACATGGCGAACTGAGCGACAAGATCACGGGACTGTGGAGAAACGCCCTTCTCTTTGAGAAGGGTTTGTTGCTCTTCCCTGGTTAGTCCATTTCTGCTGTCATAAGGCAGCACTCTTTTGGATTATATAATAGATCTAGTACAAGTGTGATAATTATTATTGGTATATATACATATACAGTCGCGCCTCGCTATAACGCGACTCGCTATAACGCGAATCGGCTATAACGCGGTTGGTCGTGGACCCCGAATTTCTGCCGCCAGGGTGAAATGGGCGCTACAGCTAACAATAACGCTGTAATTAACTGTCACTTATTGTTATGAAATCCTCATGTTTGTCTTGTACAGGTGTATCTAGAAACAATTTAATGATATTAAGAAATTTAACACAGAAGTACAACTGCGTTGCTGAGTTCGTTGTTTGTTGTGCCCCTGGCTTCTGCTCTGCCGTCGGCTTCGCGGCACCAATCCAATCGTTTTTCAAACGGAAACCGATCTATTGTGTAACCAGCGCTTGGTTTGTGTGGTAATTTCTTAAGTGTTTGTTTAAAACATTACCAATTGCTTTGATTGCATTTAATTAACTTTAGGCACAGTAAACTTGGTACAAAGTGCTGTTTGTTTGCCCCGATATCAATCGCGTTTGTCTCCTGCCAGTTCGCTGTGGCTTCGCCGGCGAAGGCGCCCGTTCGCTGTGGCTTCCGCGAACGGCGCCTTCGCCGGCTTGTAAATGGCAATTAAATTGCTTACGAATCGGGCGGTGACGAAAAATAATTATGGTACTGAAATGGCAGGCTAAAGTTATGTTATGTTTTCTTCACTATGTATACGAAAAAACATTTACTTGTGCGCAAATATACGAATTCGTCAACTGCGTGTGAACCGCAGTAGCCTCGAACCACCGTGAATTGCATTATAAATCGGCACGGTAAATGTGCGATCTAAATTTATATTTTGGGATTGATTAAAAGATGAAATTAAGCCAATAGTGAGCGCAACTAGTATAAGTATTAATATTTGACCGACTTTGGCAACATGTCAATTCATTTGTGCGTTTCGGCTGCTGAGTTCAAGGTTTTTTTAGACCGCGACCGCGTACTTTGTTATCGCTTCAGTTCGCATCGCCAGACGAGGCTCTGAATTTATTTCAAAACTGTACAACATTCGCAAGATTTACTCAGTTCAACATTCGACAGTGTATATTACTTTAACGTAATACACATTTACGTTGGTTTCAATGTCAGTTAGTTTTATCAATCACGCATACACCGCGCAACCAGCACATTGGCTTCGGTTGCTGTTGTGGCGTTTTGGGGGTGGTGGCGCCCCTGACGGGATATAATATATAACGTGCCTCTTTTATATACGCGGTTCCATTTCGTGGACCCCAACTACCGCGTTATAACGAGGCGCGACTATATATATATATATATATATAAATTATATATATTTATATATTTTGTAACTGTGGTTGCTGTATTTTTCTAACAATTAAGATACACAAAATTAAGTTTAAAAAATAAAGCAACCACAAAGTTACAAAATAAAAATACGAACACAAACAAATGTCAACTGTGCGATGTGCCACCTAATAGTTGAGAAATAAATGATATGTTTTTGATATATTGTAGTGTCTGAGCTATTTCAATATAAATTATATGTTGAAAAATGTCGAAGGCATAGTATTACCTGATATAAGTTTAGTCTCATTTCATTTTCTATTTGCCTACTGAACAATATTTCAAATCCACTGATATCCGAGGCTGTTGTAATGGGGTGATAAAATACTGCCAATTTCCTGTGCTGTGATAGTTGGGTTTAGTGTCAGTTGAACAATATAATGTACATGTGTTTGGTGCTGGTGTGAATGTCACTTGTATTGAGTCTAATTGTGCCATCACAGAACATGTATAGCATTACTGCAAATGTGCAATACTCATTATGACTGCCTTATAAAAAGTTTGTTAATTTTTATTTGTTTGGTTTATGGTCAAGTAAATATTTTGTGGTAAGCATCCTTACCAACGTGTTTGGCACTGTTATGAATGATACTGTTTTTATTCTATACGTTAAGCACTTGGTATGGAAGATATAGGTTATTGTATTTTTAATATCATCATCGAGCCAGGTGTTACGTTTGTTAACAGAAGACACATGTTTCTTACTTTCACTTTCGGTTTCAGAGGAGACTCAGACACTCATGTACAAGCACCTACTTAGGACTGTTTGCTCCGACATTGCAAACCTCATATTCTGTGAAGTCGCATCAGATCACCTGATTGCTGTCAGTGCAGACGAATCACAGCTCACTCCTGAGGTAATAATCACAGCTCACTCCTGAGGTAATAATCACAGCTCACTCCTGAGGTAATAATCACAGCTCACTCCTGAGGTAATAATCACAGCTCACTCCTGAAGTAATAATCACAGCTCACTCCTGAGGTAATAATCACAGCTCACTCCTGAGGTAATAATCACAGCTCACTCTTGAGGTAATAATCACAGCTCACTCCTGAGGTAATAATCACAGCTCACACCTGAGGTAATAATCACAGCTCACTCCTGAGGTAATAATCACAGCTCACTCCTTAGGTAAAAATCACAGCTCACTCCTGAGGTAATAATCACAGCTCACTCCTGAGGTAATAATCACAGCTCACTCCTGAGGTAATAATCACAGCTCACTCCTGAGGTAAAAATCACAACTCACTCCTGAGGTAATAATCACAGCTCACTCCTGAGGTAGTAATCACAGCTCACTCCTGAGGTAATAATCACAGCTCACTCCTGAGGTAATAATCACAGCTCACTCCTGAGGTAATAATCACAGCTCACTCCTGAGGTAATAATCACAGCTCACACCTGAGGTAATAATCACAGCTCACTCCTGAGGTAATAATCACAGCTCACTCCTGAGGCAAAAATCACAACTCACTCCTGAGGTAATAATCACAGCTCACTCCTGAGGTAATAATCACAGCTCACTCCTGAGATAATAATCACAGCTCACTCCTGAGGTAATAATCACAGCTCACTCCTGAGGTAATAATCACAGCTCACTCCTGAGGTAATAATCACAGCTCACTCCTGAGGTAATAATCACAGCTCACTCCTGGGGTAATAATCACAACTCACTCCTGAGGTAATAATCATAGCTCACTCCTGAGGTAAAAATCACAGCTCACTGCTGAGGTAATAATCACAACTCACTCCTGAGGTAATAATCACAGCTCACTCTTGAGGTAATAATCACAGCTCACTCCTGAGGTAATAATCACAGCTCACTCCTGAGGTAATAATCACAGCTCACTCCTGAGGTAATAATCACAGCTCACTCCTGAGGTAATAATCACAGCTCACTGCTGAGGTAATAATCACAACTCACTCCTGAGGTAATAATCACAGCTCGCTCCTGAGGTAATAATCACAGCTCACTCCTGAGGTAATAATCACAGCTCACTCCTGAGGTAATAATCATATAATTCATATGATATAATGTTCTCTATTGACCAACGTTTTGGCTCTCATTAAGTTAGTAAGACAGTAGCTTAACCACTTTCACAGTGAGTCCTTTGTGTGAAGTACACTATTAAAAGATACGAATGCTTTCTTGAAAATGTTCAGGGTCGGCTGAAATTGCTATCGAAAATACCCGATGACAAAACAAGAGGTATTCTTACGAAGATGCATGGATCACTCAATGGCAAGGTTTGGACAATCTTTGTTTTTCTCCCATTGGTGTTCTAAAATGCACTGCTATTTACTGGATGTTTGATTGGTCTGTCTGGCAGAGAACAATCTTTTTAAGTGGTGTAAAACTGCCATATTTCATTTTTAATTATATAAATGTGTAGTTATTAAACTATGTGTGACATGAAAAATCATGATAATAACATGTTGTACGTTGTATGAATAGTTGTGACCTGTCCCCTAAAACGGTTATTTAGTCAACCTGTGTATGCTGGGGTGGTGAACAATTTCAGACCTTCAGTGCAATATATGAACTACTTGGGTTTAGTCTATAAGCCCTACTTTGGTGTTTCAGACCTTCAATGCAGTATATGAACTACTCTATAAGCCCTACTTTGGTGTTTCAGACCCTCAATGACTTCCTGCAGCAGTTAGAACTGATGTGTGGGACGGACCAACTGGAGATTCTGCTGAAGAAACCAGACAAGAAGAAAGAGAGGCAAGTCCTTTTATGTTTCTTCTTCAAACATCCAGTCAGTTATTTGCCAATTGTATTGATTTTAACATCTCGACAAGATGACAACAAATTTAATTTATTACATGCAGATGTTTGTGGATCATGTCCAGTGTAGAGCGAGTGAAAGCTGTAGATAGGACAGATGGAAACATTGTTGGTACTTCATAATGGTATTACTTTTACAGTACACACAGGCCAGTTTTATTTAATATTGTGTTGTTATTACTGTAATACATATGTTGACAGTATACAGCCTGCCAAATTGTGTTTACTTACTTTATTAATATTTGCAATTTAACAGTTTCCACTATGCAACATATTCATGCAATTGCCATTGATGTTTAATGTTCCCATGTTCTAGACAACAGACTCCTAATTTGTACGTTGGCTAATTCTCGTAAAACAATCCTGTAATCCTGTCATTGTTGACATTGGTATGATCCACTTTCCTGGATATGTTTTATAGTGTAGCCTTCTGTAGATGCATGTAATACATTCACTATTGTTGTGTTGGATGCTGTATTGAGTAGCTATGATGTTTAAATATTGTTTTTTTAAAAATATTATTTACAATAATAAAATCTGTACTGTTATTAAAATGGCTGCTTGTTGATCTCAGGCAGCTGGTGTTGTCTCACCGTGAGATGCTCCGGGAACAGTTGAGACAGGAAGACAACGCTGCTATGGGACTTCATCTTGTCGCTGTGCTACTTGTCCAGTTTCACAAGCAGTGTCTGCTGCACACGCCCGGCCGATGTGTGCCACAGATTCTGACACTACTGCGAGGCCACCTGGTGCCAGAAGACTACGACACATTGCTGCGGTGTCAAGGTAAATGTTCATGTTGTATTCATTACTGGCTTAATTAATGAGAATTTCAATCCAATGAATCAAAGTTCTACAAGTTAAACAAAATTACAAATAATATCAGTACTAATAGTATATTTTTATTAGATTATTATAAAGTAAATTATATATAATTTCTTATCTGCTGTGGCATTTTTAGAACTGCAGAAGACTTTCGGTTGAACACCATGTGGAAAACATGATGTTAACATATTTCTTATAAATGTCAGTCCAGTCTGTGTTTTTGTTTAGAGCCAGCTATGTGTCATTGCCATATCTACTGTATCATTTTATGAGAATTCATGTCCCTATCTCGTTTGCACAGTTTAATTATTTTTGTGTTCATTTTCAGATTTGGTTGTGAAACAGATGAAACTACAACAGAGTGATGATGCCAGCTCAGGGGACAGCAGTGACCTCTGTGAACAGCTCAATGAACTACTGCCAAAAGTCAAGGACATTGCCCTAAATCCCAAGAAACCAGAAAAAGTACAGAACTCTGATTCTGCTCCAGCTGCCGAATAGTGTATGAATGATTGGCTGAAATCTGAACCTGCCGTCGTCATCATAGAACAGTCCAGACTGTCCTACGAACCTCTGTTTGCATTTCGAGATTTTATTCTTGATGTACAGGTACTTTCTATGCCTTAAAATTTGGCTCATTTCATAATCAAGGTACAAAGACCACATGTAATTTTGTGTCGTTTTGCCTCCAACATTATACCTAAAATCAAATTTATGTATACGCATACGTTATGTATTAATATAATTTTCTAAGTAGTTCAAGACTGAAAACTGATAAATAATGCAATGAGCTCAGATATCTCACCAGCAATCCAGATATTTTATTTCTTAACAGCCATTCTTTTGTAATGCTAAAACAGTTCTAATCTAAAAAGTTGCATAATCGCCTGTATTTTGTAGCTTTACATTACATGTGGCAATCAGAGTACGTTACACATTTGGTAACAGCTAATACATGTAACAACTATCAGATACATGAAGAATTCAACTATGGCTAAATGCATTGTTTCGCATGTATTCGCCAGGTGGCGCCACGTATCTAGAGGGAATTTGCGAAAGCTGCCCAGTATAACGTACATTTCATGATTTAGTGGAAAAAGTTTAAATGCATTTGTTAAGAAACAGCTGGAGTTTTTATAACTCAGAGCTTGCAGACCACTTATAAATGAATTTTGGAAAATGTTATTTATATTGGTTCAACCATGATTCCATGGATTGTACTAATTCCGTTTCAGATAGATTTCCCAGTCTTACAATTTCGTTGTTTGAAGATTGTGTAACCCCGTGATGGGTTAAACTGTTGTCTGTAAACGGCATCGATCAGATCAATAATAAATAATATGTACTATTGGTGTTTCTGTTAAAACATGTTTGACCAAAGACAACAATGTATAACGGTTGTATGGGTGCCTGTTGAACTAACACGATGTCCGATTTGCACTCTGTATTCTGACTTAGAGACTTTTTGATACGTGCAGGTTTTCTAGTTTTGTTCAGCGGGTGTAACTAGAATTGTTCGAAAGCCTGCTACTTGGCACACTTATCCCTATTCATTCATTTAACGCCGACGAAACCATCGAGTCTGGTTACAGAATTTGTTTACCCATGGGCACAATCATACACTGATCATACATGTATATTGGCTAAAATATAATGTATGGTGAAATGGTAATACCAGCAAAATTTACGACCAACTCATTCGTGGTTAGGCCATAAAACTATTAACATGGGCGGATGCTGTAGTCACAAAGGCGACCACCTCTCACCACTTGTGAAGTTGCCGCGATCTGTCGCGCAGCAGACGACATTCAGCTGCGAGTGACGTCGGCATCTGTTCGGGGCGGGAACGGGACGTGGTGACGCCGCCCCCCGGCCGTGCACCAGGCGGCTCTGGTGACCGTCACAGCGGGGGTCTCTGTAGTTGTGTGGGGTGACAAACGACGGTGTATGGTGAGTGCTACAAAGACATGGACAGTGTCCGACCGACATCTGCTGTCTTGGGCAGTTCTAACGCAAGCACAGTGCTGTATAGTTTATAATTATAGTGGTTGGCCGATGTCATGCTCAGTTCGTAGGTGGCATGCTCAGCTTGCAGACGACATGCCGAGTAGGTAGATAACATGTGCAGTTATCTCCTTTTGCATGCACGCACATACAATTTCTCTCATACATGCATGCACTCACACACAATTTCTCCCTCCATTTTAACTTCTCTCATTCCCTATCTTTCTCACTTCCCGTTCGACCGCTCTCTGAGATAATTTTTATTATTCACACAGTTACCAACACATAGATGTCCTAGTTCACATTTCAAGAGAAATCAACACCCTCCATTAACAATCCAACACATCTTCCTTTCTCCGCAGCCCACACGCGGTCCCGCGCGCACGCAGCGCCAGACGTGACTATCTCGTCGGCGAAACACTAAACCGTTAAAGTGTGTAAATGGCGGCTGTGATGCGCCGGCCACCGTGGGCGCGCCTTTGTGTGGCCGCTGTCAGTGGCGTAACGACGGGAGGACTGTCTCGCCGGGAGCCGCCTCATTACCTCACGGCCGCCACCAACGCGGCACAGGGCTCGATAGAAATCGGCGTGCTTCACCCGTCGAAGAAACAAGCAATTAAAACGTTAACTAACTCCGACCGACAGCGGGCATCTAGCGCGTCGATAGGCTACGGTTACAACGGGTGGGCAGCTCGTTACGCCACGGTTATGGCTTCTTGACAGTGGGGCATCGATTGGGTGATAAAATGTGCTAAGGGACATCAGATTTGTGGGCATTGGTGTATGCGAGCGTGCGTGCGTGCGTGCGTGCGTGCGTGCGTGCGTGCGTGCGTGCGTGCGTGCGTGCGTGCGTGCGTGCTGCGTGCGTGTGTGCGTTCGTGTGTTCGTGTGTGCGCGCGTGTTTTTATCATGCAAAATGGGATGCATCAATTGTTTATCAATCCTTGCCACTTGTATTCCCCATACTTCTTATATACAGCATTTTTCTTTCAAACTGCACTAACAAATTACCTCGCAGGAAAAGGGGATAACGTGCTCCTAGCTAAGGTCGGCCCCACGTTTGGCTATAAAAGATTATTTTCTAAGCTTGAAATGTAACATCTGAATCTGAACACGCACGTTCACCCTCGGTATGATTGTTTTGTGCATGGGTTAACGCGGTCCGACTAAACAAGCCCACGTTTTCAGAAAATGACGCCTTAGTAGGGATCTAAACTACGTCCGCTAGGAAAAGAGCAAAGGTCACTGTAAAACGAACTAATAACAGGACACTGTTCAGTGTTTTCTCCACGCAGTCTACAATTATTATCCTTCAGTTGTACAAAGAAGAACGTTGAATGATATATCCCAAAATAAAATGTGTTGTAAAAAGCGCAAATTATTCACAAAATGTTTCCCAAACCAGCACATTTAATCGTGACGTAGTAGACGAAAAGCATACACATGTCTTATTTACAATGATGTTTAATATATTTATGTTAAATATTTTACATTTCATCTGTTTTACGCATACCACATATTGTTCAAAAGTGAAACCACTACAATCTAGAAAATAATAATAACGTGACATGGTGACGAACAAATAGGGATCCTTCATGATACAGCTACCAGGGCACACATATAGGAAGCAACTAATAAAAAATAAAGTTACAAAGAAACGCAACATGTTTTTTTATGCGGGAAAGTGTATCTGTTCAGTGTTAATGGATGTGTTCAGCCTTACACCATTGTCGTAGAAGGCTACTGTCATACCGTAACCTGGAATCAAAAACGAGGATATTTCGTTGAACTTCACACTATTTTAGATTGACTAATAATTAAACTAAGCTACGCATATTATACATAATTTAAAGTAAATAAAATGGAATGTAAATGCGTTTTCAAATGCGGCTCGATGAGGATACTGATACATCACGTGACGTGACGTCACGTCACGTCACGTCACGTCACGTCACGTCACGTCAC